>SIXB01004422.1:0-17475 GCA_007018985.1 Anopheles bwambae
GCTTCCTGTACGCTAGCACTACTCACTCATCAAACAATGGATTCACCCGGTCCTGCTCATGATCGGACAGCATCGCGAAAAGATCGTACTCCACACCGAACTGATCGCCTTTCGGCACAAGCATGTGCGATGGCCATCCACAGCCGCAGAAGCGGAAATTTGCATCACCAATGTTTGTGTTAGCCACGTTGCGGAAGGTGCGTTCGTATGGGATGGTAACACTCGAGTTTGCCGATCGTCGAATGATGTTGTTAATGCCAGGTGTTACTGTAATAGGAGGGAGGGAAAATCAACGTTTGGCGAATCAAATTGTGAGAAGAAAACGCTTATCGCTTTGCTTACAATTCACACGGAATGTATCCATCTCGATAGCCAGCCGTCGTTGCTCTTCAAACGTCAACGATTGTCCTCGTTCATTACGCTTCGGTGCCAGAAAGATGCGCAGCGTCGCAGGCTTGGCCGTACCAGAATAGGCAACCTGCAGCCGATAGTTGAATGCGGCGTGCTGTAGATGAGTGTAACTTACGAACACGCTGCCCTCTGCGCCAAAGTCTATACCAGCACCCAGATCGAACTGTGAACGTTGCCAGAACGTTAGCAACGTGTTCTTGACCGAATCGCGCCGATCTAGCTCCGTTTCCAGGCTCAGCAAGTTAACGCCCGGGTTTCTCAATTCGGCTGGACCGTACGGTGCGAACCGTTGCTTGTGGCGCTGGAAAATGCTGTCCACGAAGGTGTGCCAGCGGTAGAAGACGGGATCACGCATCGCCGTCGTCACATCACCCATCACACCGAAGCTCTCAAGAAAATCTTCCCTCGGATCGTGTACGAGCGAAAGCAATACGTGCCCACTGTTGTGCGTATCGCCGTACAGCTGGCGGTTCACGGATATGGTCGAGCTTTCAACGATATTGCCCAATATATCGATGCCGCGGAAGTTGTCCAACTGTGTGCGCTGTCCGCTTGGCTGCAAAAAAAGATCGTAGGATAAGATCGTTGCTATACGGACACTCTCCACACGTGCTTACCGCAACCACAACACCTTCGTCAATCGCTGCAATAATGCGCTGAAGCTGACGTTCTACTTCCGAAATGATCACACGCAGCCCATCATTCGGGCGTATAACGTCCTCCAGCGTCATGTTGGCGTAGCGCGCAGGATACGTACGATTGTTGGCACTGCGCAGAATCTTTGGATAGTAGGGCTCGGGAATGGGCATCCGCAGATTGTCTAGTGGAGTCACACGCCCCAAACCTTGGCTGTAACGTTCGACCTGATAGCGGGCAATCATCTGCTGGTGCATGTAGTAGAACAGCTCACCCCGGCGATCCTTCCGCACAATCCGTTCCGGCCCTTCTGCCGGGTACACCAGATGCCAATGCCAGTGATGGAGATTCACGCCAATGTCCTCCCGGAAGTACGCCAACCGCTGCTCGGTCACACGATCCGACGCCGTATAGTTCAGCGGAATGTCAATCGACATCTAGGTGGAAGGAAGCAAAACACCCGAAACCACATCTCAATTACCAACACCATAGAATAAATGCGAAAGCAACTCATACCCGATTCGGTTGCAACACGGCACGGCCTTCCTCGCGAATTTGGGGAAACGCTGCTGGGTCTATAAACTGATCCGGGAAAAGGTGCAAAAATGAAGGCACGGGAACATCACTCGTATCGCTTCGATGCAGCAAAGCACTTGCCAGTGCATACTGAAAGAGTGGACCGTTCAGTCGGTCCCTTGCGTACGCAGCGACATCCCCCAGTGTATCGGCGTCCGGTTGATCCAGGAACAGCTTGATCAAACGTCCAGCGATAACGCGATGTTCCGGGATGAAGAGAGAGAATGCTCCGCGGCGTGGTACGGCTTCGGCAAACTTTATGTCCGGATCGGGGATGTTGTTGAGCGATACCCGATTCATGGTCGGTGTGTCCGCACTCGTACCGGCCGGTGCAGCCGCCGCCGCACTGAACCTATTGATCAGGTTTTGCCCGATCGGGCGATAACGGTCGGTGAAGAACTTCTCCGGCAGGTCGTAAAACAGTTGGCCATCGCTTTTCGGTAGAAACAGCGGTTCGTACGGATGCTGTAACAGGCCACGAAACTTGTCCCGAATGTTGGTAGCCATTGTTCACAAACAAGGTTTTTTTTGCTTTTACCACGATCCGTACACCGATCTGTCACGCTTGGGGGGAAAGTTTAAATGATACTGCTCATGTCTCTAATTTTGTTCCCTTTTTTATATCCATTACCGAAAATTAAGTTCCAAATTTGGACAGTTGCGCAAACCCTGTTAACCACAATAGGTTATGATAAGGCTTAGCTAATTAGGCTAATTGTAACCATTCTTAGCAAGTGATGACAGTATATAAGGAAGCTCCACTCTTTACTGTGGTTGTTTGTCACCACTAGCCAACAAGGTCATTCCAGTACTACTTCATCAAAGTAATGTAGATGTTGGCAAATAAAAAATAATAATTCCATTTGAAATATGGTTTTGTAATTGTGATTATAATTATTATTATTATTACTATTAGTTTGATTATTATTATTATTATTATTATTATTATTATTATTATTATTATTATTATTATTATTATTATTATTATTATTATTATTATTATTATTATTATTATTATTATTATTATTATTATTATAATTATTATTATTATAATTATTATATTAGTTTGATTATTATCATTGGTTTATTATTTTTATTTTTATTATTATTTTTATTATTATTATTATTATTATTATTATTATTATTATTATTATTATTGTTATTATTTTTATTGTTATAATTGTTATAATAATGATTATTGTTATTATTATTATTATTATTATTATTATTATTATTATTATTATTTCTATTATTATTATTATTGTTATTATTATTATTATTTGTATTATTATTATTATTTGTATAATTATTATTGTTATTTGTATTACCATAATTATTATATAATATTTTATTGTTACTATTACTATTATTATTATTTCATTGAAAATGTCTTCGTCAAGGTTTCAAAATAATAAAAATAAAAAAATATCTAAAAACTAAACAGATACTACTTATTTATCCGGCACTACAACCGCTTTGCGGTCTTGGCCTGCCTCAGGAGTGTCCGAAACCGCTCACGGTCTCGCGCCTTCGTCTGCCAGTCCGTTATCCCGGCCTTAATGGCGGACGCCTCCACGACATCTTGCCACCTCAATTTAGGCCTACCACGCCCTTGTGGACGGCCTAAAAAGACTTTACGGGCTGGGTCGTCCGTTTCCATGCGTATAACATGGCCAGCCCACCGGAGCCTGGCGAGCTTTATACGCTGTACGACAGTGAGGTCGCCGTTAAACTCTCTTGAATAGCTTTTCTCCGAAAGAGTATGTTGCTGAGCGAGCCGAGCATTCACATTGTTAGCTGTTGCAAAATGGTTTAATAATGCGATACTTACTATCTCTCGATGTATCTGAAGGTCTAAAGTCATACATACTGAAAAACGCCCTAAACAGATACTACTTAAAGTTAATCCAATGTTAACTATGCTTTCGTTGAGCGCTTTGCGAACGGCTATGATCAATCAGTAGAGGACAAATAACAGTAGGAAGGCTAAATATTTGACTAAGGATTATTAGATTTGACCAAATACTTCGGGAATAAAAAACAGGTTCAAAATACAGTTAAAAATTGAGAAAGATTGAAGCCAAAGTAAAGAAAAGCATGATTGTACACAATACTACTCACGGGCAAATAAAGGAAGTTACCTTTACGCAAAACGTAATATGGTGCATAGAAAGAGATTTGAATAAGCATGCGTTACATTTGGCAGCAATCCACCGATAAAGCTTGTTTGCGCAGCCGAACAACGATCTGAATATTCAGTAGGCAACATTGGACAGAGTAATTAGGATGAGGAGCGAGAGTGCGACCTAGTAACCTCTAGTGGCAGTGCGTATACAATTTATCTGTATTTTTTTTTTTTCAATTCTAGCAATCCAAGCAGCACTAGTAGGAAACCACACGAAGCTAGCATAACGTCGTTATGATGATGATGATGATGATAAGTCCCACCTCTTTCCCCAACATAGGTTTGAGAAGGACGGAAGTATCTTTACGATAATATTACTCTGATAGGTATATTAAAATATTTTGTACGAGCAAGTGGTGGCATCGGAAAACTCTCAGAGGAACTGTCCGAGTCATACACACACCCAAGATGACCAACATAGTTTAACCAAGAAAAAACGGGTCATACTCCATCGAATACAATGGTATTCCTTAGCATCCTTTACGTAGCCCGCCAAGAACCAATGGCGCCAAGGCTTACCACTTATCAGGACACAACTGCGACATGCATATGGCCAGTTCCACTAGTGCTAACCGCTGGCCCCAGGGTCTCTGGCACCAATGGCAGGCTCCAGGGCACTACCTTTCGAAGCAGGAGAATCTAATGTATCCCTTACGTAGCTCGCCAAGAACCAACTAATGGATCCGGCGCACTACTTATCAGAACACAACTGCAACATGCATATAGCCAGTTCCACTAGTGCCAATGATTGGCTCTAGGGCACTACCTTCCGAAGCAGGTGAACCTAATGTATCTGGAATTGGGCACTTACAATTATCAATGAGTGAATCCTGTTGTGACCTCCCAGACCGTGTGCAAACCGTAAATTCCCCCAAATAGATCCCGAATATCCACTTGTACGCGCGCGTGTCTCAAACCTATGTTGACTCTTTCTTATATTTTTTCTAATTTTAATTATAGTATATAAAGAAAATCTTATCATCATCATAAAGTTATTCGGATGGCTGTAGAAAAAAGCAGATAATTTGATTCCATGAACATCCTTTGAAAGATAATTATTTAAGCTTACTTGCGAAAATAAATCTACGAGCTTGCGATCTGCTTTCTGTCAGTTATCCGCAATTATTGCCATGTGGGACGAAGACATGGGTGTAGGCATGTTTTAAGGTCTACCTTCAACTTTTATCAATTCCTCCTGAGTCATCTCGATAAAATTATTGGAGTAGAGCATTTGGATCATGTTGGTCCAGAAAAATTCAATGGGACACAGCTAGACCACGGAAAAGGGCGTCATATTGATATTCCTCCGAAATTCGCCTAAAATGAAGGCATTGAATTTTGGCGTCATTGATTGCCGCTGCGAAGCTAGTGGACGCAATTTCTGATTCCTGATATGTTTGTTCATCTTTCCCTGGTATTATTTCACCGTTTGGCCGATTGGATCGATCAGCCAAGTGAACGCAGCCATGTAGCGACTGCCAGAACGGACTTATACGACTTCCACAAACTGCCGTACGATGTCCATTTCCGTTGTAGCGTGGGACCTTTCTTTGATCGCTTCTAAACGAAGTTGGTTCACGGAATACTGTTATTGAAAGTGCAATTGACGTTGTGTTATTGTGGATTAAGATAAACTCATGGAAATAAACTAATGGAGTTTCGAAGCACGGGCGGATCATTCGGAGGGGAAGGCATGGCGTAACCGATCGTTTCACTGTCGGTGCCGTTCTGTCAGTTCGGTCATCGGTGGTCGGCCTGGTTTCAGGTGCGCGATGAACCCCACGCTATGAGGTAACTGTCGAGGCACGTGTCGTCGGTCATTGGAAGCGACAAGAAACAAAAAGGGTCGCTTCGCCAGAATATTTTTACCACATGAAATAATATTTTCCACGTGATGATTGCAAAGAAACTTCACAACAAGAAGTGCCCCAAGGTCCGGAACGACACGAACTCTATTTAGTACAATTGCATCCAGTTTGTAATTGAAAACGATGGCATTAGGAGAGCGAAAGAAGTAATAACAGATACATTATTCAGTGGATGGAAAGAGAAAGTTTTAATGATACCATGGAGAGAAAGAATCAATCAATGTGCGAATTAGTTATTGGCTTGGCGCATCTCTTTGCATTAAGAAGACGATCAAACGAAGATCACGAAGCTTCTATTTACTCTGGTGCTTTGAGTGACCTCCTCACAGTTCCTATCTTTTTCTTGCAATCTATTCTAAGCTTTGATGATGATCTTATGTATGTAAGAATATGTAATTACAACGCGAGCAGTAAAAATAATCGCAGCTTACTTATTTACTTACTTACTTTCTTACTTACTTACTTACTTACTGACTTATCATCAGCTACAATAGCATCGCCGTCGTGGTCTCCTACAGAAGCTAATTGAATATCCAATCCGAAAACATTCTGCCATTTCAAATTGATTTTACTAGACTAGTACTCTCTAAACTTTTTGATACCACAGTGAGTACCACCGTTGAGTCTTTCATATTTGATTCCTCTAGAATTGAGCAGGATAATCTCTCAGCGTTGCATACATTTCTGAATCTCAGGCTGCCTAAAATCATCAAATAAAACTGTGAGTATCATTACTAATTGTAATTATTTAATGTTAAAACTTCATTTCCCGATTGGTTTAGCGTACGTATTTGGTACATATTTAAAATGGTGCACTGAAATGTAACCCCTTGATTAACAATGGTCAGCACTTCTAAAACAAAAAGTTTAATGGTACATAATTAATCTGTAACATTTTAGCACCACAATCGAGGAGCATTATTGTGTCATGTAGCGAACAATGTAGCAGTGCGCTTTGGTACTTTTGATAATGTAGGTACAGTTCCATTGATAAAGAAAAGTTCATTCGCTGTGTTGAGTGTGGTGAAGAATGGAACCACTCAACCACACCGCTGACCTTGAGAGAGCTATGCCGGCTGCCTAACAATGGAATCGTTCTTTATCATTAGCTGTCATCTACAGCTCGAACTCGCAAGATACTCGAGCATTAACTGACCGACGGTATGAAGTTGATATTGCGGTTTTAGATGTGCGGGCGAAGCGGGTTTCTTTTTCACACATCTGAACTGTCCATACTTGGGAGAGATTAAAGGGTAAAGTGTGAGAAATAAACAGAACGAAAGACCCTTTACCCGTTTAAAGATGCTGTAAATATGTAGAAGATATGAGTTTACACATCTTACTTCTGTCCAATAATTACAATTCTAAAAAAAGTACCTTGATTAAACTAAACCAACGAGTTTAGAGTGGTCTTTCTGGCACTTTTGATTATAAAAAAAAAAACTAAGGAGTCAAGCAGTTATAATATTCCAAAGACATTATTTAAATAAGTTTTAAATTATATGTACGTGAACAACTGCGCCTTTATATAGCATTTCATTGTACCATATAACTGCTGATAACAAATTGCAAGCAATTAACATTATTTAAATTAATATATCGTATTTCCCCTAACGTTCACCACTCAAACTTTGATAAGCACGTAACTCATGTTAAGCACATACTAAACAAACATGTTTAACATGCCAGTGAGGCTAACATGTAGAGTAACAATTGCAGTTCTTCTAAATTTAAAAACGCCCGTTGATGGATACAGTTATATTAGACGCACTCTACGAGATTTCAATAATTTTCTTCTTTTTCTACTTGGTGTAACATAGTTTTAGTTTTAATCATTTCGTGAATTTTGTGAAGCAGCGTGAATAGGAAAAACAATATATGTTAAAGCTCTGGAATACTTTTGAGAAGAAGCAATGCCAAATAAATTATGTCAAAGATCCTGAAACAAGTCTGGAATGCCAGAATAAGGCATATAAATTGTTATATTGGTGATATATTTGTTGAAAAAAATATTTTCTGTAGAATGAATGAAATGGGCACTCTATTTTGTCACAGTAATTTTAAATATTTTTGGAAAAATATGTTTTTAAAAGTAAACTTCTCATTTTTGTGATGATATGGTAATGCACATTTATAAGCATACAACGAACAATGTTTCAAAATATAAAGCAGTACGTTAGCTTCGTTTTTTTTTGCGAAAAAAAGGAAAAACAAGTAAAATTGTAAGAAGTGAGCACTTTATTTTGCCACCCACTCTAGTAAAAAGTAAGTAAGAGTAATATAGGTATTCCCCGTAATACAAGTATAATCGCCATAATCGATATACGTTAATTTGTTATAAGCAATATTCTACATTTATTAGTTCTTTGAGTAAATTGTACTGATTTTACACATTCAGTTGTCAAGTGCATAATAATGCCCTTTTAGTTGAATGTCAAAAACCACTTTAAAGGTACAAAAACTATAATCTTCAGTTAGAATCAGATCAAATAACTAATTTTGTGGCTAAAACTTACGACTACAATCGAAATTACACAAAATTCGCTATAATTTCACTGAAAACCTTGAAATTCGATATACTCGAGTATTGCCGATCGATTGCCTCCTGTCCGCATTGATAGCGTATATCGGGGAATACCTGCACATGTGCACAAAAATGGTTTACAATTTTAGAGAATTTTTAATTTTACATAATATGTTGAAAGTTAACAATAATTTAAAAATGTATAATTATATCATTCTGAAGGATACAATTATTTTATTAGGCATTAAAGTTCTAAGCGTTCCACGTTGCGTTGTGTTAACCCGGTCTTCCATAACATCAAATATGTATAACTTGCATGAACATAGTTCAGTTATTTTATTTTCGAGTAAAATCGTTTGTAAATAGAGTATAAGTGTAGTGCGTTTAGTCAATAATATCAGGAGAACTTTAAGCACGCGCTATGACTGTATTGGTGAACCGTATCTTCACCGGAGTGACCAACATGTTGACGTAAGGTTTGGTAAAATCTAGCAAACTGCCAATCGTTCCTGGCGTGAAGCGATCGAACGGATAGCCCATGCTACGTGAATCCGGATAGCGTCGATCACGCAGACCACAGAATGAGTGAGCATCGTTACAGTTAACATTCCTAGCGTGGAGTAAAAGAAAATTGATTGATAAGAGTGTTCTTTTTTATAGCGCTTAGCCTTCCCATCGCCCCATTTGCACTTACTCGTCGAAATCCTCAACGCGATCCTGTGCAAAATCAGTAACCATAACGAAAAAGTCATACTCAATACCGTCGGGAGAACCTTTCGGCAGAAGCATATGGTTCGGCCAACCACAGTTACAGAACTGGAAGGCTTCATTCTGTGTCAGCGATGAGGCAGCCACATTTCGGAACGTTCGCTCGTACGGGATCGATACGCTCGATTGATCCGATCGTCGCACGATCGTATTAGCACCGGCATTAACTGCAAAATAGATGTGGAACGTTTTACTAACCCCAAACCATGCCTCACCGAGATCGTTCAGCAGAACACATACGTGTGACGGTAAACTTGTCCAACTCCACCATCAAACGGCGCTGCTCGCGGAATGGCAACGTTTGGCCACGTTCGTTTGTTTTCGGTCCGAAGAATATGCGTACCGTGCCGCGTCTAGTGTCCCCGGCACGATTGTTCACCCGTATGCGGTAGCTGTACGGTGCGTGCTGAATGTGCGTGAACGTCGCAAACAGATTGCCCTCCGGGCCGAAGTCGAGCCCGGTGCCGAGATTTACCTGCGATCTTTGCCAGAACGTTAGCAGAATGTTGACGGGTGCGTTCGCTTTGTTCAGTTGAATTTCGAAGCTATCCACCGCCACATCGTTAAATGCTAGCTGTAAGCAGAAAAAGAAAACCGTTAGTAGGAGGTAATACAGCGATCAGTAAAGTACCTCCTGTCCCGTGTACGCCGGAAGCCGTTGCTTGTGACGGACGAAAATGTCGTCGATGTGCTGATGCCAACGATAAAACACCGGATCACGCATGGCCGTCGTGTTGTCTCCGACCACACCGAAACCCTCCAGGAACGAGTTGTCCGGATCGTGTATGTAGCCAAGGATGTTGTGCCCGTTGTTGTGAAGATCACCGTAGTATTGCGGATTCACCGACAGGGTGCTCGCTTCCACAATGTTTCCCAGCAAATCGATCCCGCTGTCATTGTCCAATGGAACACGCTGATTGCTCGACTGTTGTGGAGGAGTGGTGTGTGTCGTTCAGAATATAGATAACTATTTCCACCTCTCGCTTACTTACCGATTGAGCGAAGCCGTTATCAATTGCTTCAAAAATCCTAGTCGTCCATAGCTCCATATCAGCGATCGATACAATTACACCATCCTCAACACGTTTAAGATCCTGTGGGAGAACGGAAAATAGTCTATAAGCAGCGATCAGCTCAACAAGATCACTTGTCACGGCAACCTACACTCAACGTTTCGTTGGGATGCCGAGCTGGATACGAACGTCCATCGGAGCTGCGCGTTATCTTGGGAAAGTACGCCTCGGGGATGGCTTCGCGGAAATTTCGGAACGCAACCACCCGCGGCATTCCGTTTGCAAACCGCTCAATGTTGTAGCGAGCCATCGTTTGCTGGTGCATGTAGTAGAACAGCTCACCCCGGCGATCCTTGCGCACGATACGATCCGGCCCGCGGGCCGGGTACACCAAATGCCAGTGCCAGTGGTGCAGGTTCACACCGATGTCCTCCCGCCAGTAGGCCAACCGTTGCTCGTCCACCCTGTCCGAGGCGGTAAAGTTCATCGGGATCTCGATCGCACGGCGATCACCCTGGTCCACAAGTGTGCCCTCTTCGCGCAGCTGCGGAAACACGGCCGGATCAACGTACCGATCGGGGAACAGCTCCAAAAAGCTCGGAATCTCGACATCGCGCGTATCAGTACGATGCATCAGCGCGACCGAGAGCGCGTACTGGAACAGCGGACCATTGACACGATCCCGCACAAACACAGCCATTGCCGTCAGTGCGTCCGGGTTCGATTGTTCGAGAAACAGCTCGATCAGCTGACTGGCCACGCGCTGATGCGATGGATGGAAAATGGAAAATCCACCCCGACGGCTAACGGCATCCGCGTACGCCAGATCCGGTGCCGTAATGTTTGGCAGTGGAATGCGCGTTTGAGCGTTCGTGCCGAACCGATTCTGCAGCGCTGCGCCGAACGGGCGATAGTGGTCGGTTAGGTAAGAGTCCGGTACATCGAAATACAGCTGGCCATTGTTTTTCGGCACGAAGGTCGGCTCGTACGGGCGCTGCAGCAGCCCACGAAAGCGTGTATTAATATCCGTCATGCTGAAGAACGGTAGGGAGAGAGCACACAACCGCGAACACTAAATTCACACGATCAACTGTAACGTCTGCAGTTGCGCACTGGAGACTGCTAAGCAGAACCACACAGCCGCATGCTTTTATGCTAAATTCTTTCCCCTCATCCCGAGTCGGTAAACTTTGGCAACCCATTGCAACGATAACTGCACACACCGCAAGCGTGGACTAGAAAAACAAAACCTCGTTTATCGTGGTTATACGCCGGCCAACAAACGGGATGTTTGTTTGTCTCGAAAAGAGTAGGTCAGAAGTAGAAGAAGGAAAGAAGGATCTGTAAGAAAATGAGCTGATAGCGATGATGCAATGCAATGTGAAAAACGATTACGATAACTCGGTACACTAGAACGGGACAGTAAAGAAGCCGTTCTAAAGTGAGTAAAAAAATCGCGACACAGTTTTATTAGTTTCCTCATCTAATGCTTCCATTCTATACGAAATGGGATTTTCGGACACCAAAAAAGAGTGAAAGTGTGATCGAAGAGTGAAGCATGGTAGTTATTTTGTCTTAGTCTTAATTCCAGACACCTTCACACCATCTCATTTAGTGCCAATCTCTACTGTTGCTGCTGTAGATAATAGTGTTGGGTCATAGGATTCATTTCACGATCTGGCCGGGAGTCGGGTGCAAGCCAGGTATTGAACCTACCTTGCCTCAACCTACCTAGGTATTGAACCTACCGACGCGAACTCGCTGCACCATCGGGTCGGAGTCGCGTATGCTTTCTTACATTTACTGGAGTCGTTACCCCTACTGAACCTACTTGTACCTTTCTGGTCGACCCGAACGACTCCGGTTCGCTTACGGATGGCTCCGATCCGATAGGTTCGGGTCGACCCACCCATCAATACTAGAGAACCTAAAAGGATTTTATGGAATGGGTCGATCGGTACTGTTTATATGATTAAGCCCGTTGGAGCCTGAAAGTATTTGCAACTGATAGCATCCGTTAAGAGCTTTGGGAGCGATCGTGCTACCGAGAGTGGACAGTGCATAATAGGCTACGACCAGACACACATAATTAAGCGTCCCTACACCTTTTTGTATAGCTTAAGTATGCAATATAAGTCATATTATAGCCTGTGTCTATAGTCTCTCAATTGTGCACCCGTTCTAAAACACAAAAGGTTTGATTTATTCCACGACAGTTTCAGTAGTTCAGAACACAGCTTATCGTTATACTGGTTACTTCAATGTCCAAAGCAAGTAACTACACTTCAAGAAATGTGGACGGGTATCTTATTTCATGCCTAAAATCCTATCATGATCTTGATCATGGCTTTGCGGCATTGATCGATCGAGGATCAGTGGATCGATCGAACTCTCTTTAAAACAGTATTCTAGAATTCATCGTTTGAGCCTACGATCCTTATTTTTTTTCTTGTTTACAAAGATAAGAACTCAATAAGAATTGGCTCCAAACGATCAATATAGCTTCCTTATGAAATGTCGGACATTCTACAATTGAGAATCACACATACGAAGTAAGACTGCCCAAAATAGACTACTAAAAAGCAAATTCACAAAGTGGACCTGGCTCCCCAATCCATGAGTGAGCTATATCAACATTGAGCGGAATAAGAACGCTGATTTTGTTTCATAAAAATGGTGAAAAATAATCCCGAAGTTGCGATCAAGATGTGTACTATATGCGTTTATGCGCATTATTATGTATTGTCATTTTCGTTTGAATATATTCCTTTGTATAATGTTGCACCTATAAAGTTGATATAAGAAAAGAAAACAAAATCATGTCATCATCCGGTTTGATTACGTGCGTGCAATAACGGTGTTAGTGAAACGGATAGAAACGGGCGTAGTGGCCATATTTCTATACGGGCGCGCGAATTCCTGCAAGCTTCCCACGGAATTTGCCGTGAAGCGATCGAACGGATAGCCCATGCTTCGAGCATCCGGATAGCGACGATCGCGTAAACCGCAAAACATGTGCGCATCGTTACAGTTGTCATTCCTTGAGAATAGAAGTAACACAAAGAAATGGCTAAATTTGCAAGAAAGAAAACCCCAACACCACCAGCCTGGAACCCAAACTTACTCATTAAATTCCTCCACCCGGTCCTGATTGTAGTTAGAAATCATAACAAAAAAGTCATACTCCAAACCGCTGGCAGATCCCTTCGGCAGGAGCATATGGGATGGCCAGCCGCAGTTGCAAAACTGGAACACCTCCATGCCCGGCTGGCTCGAGGCGGCTATATTGCGGAACGTTCGTTCGTACGGAATGGTCAGGTTCGATTCATCCGAACGTCTTACGATGGAGTTTTGCCCAGGACGTACTAGACAGAAGTACGATAGTTTAATTTAGACACCCTTGCGACAGCCCAGTTGGCAAAATAAGCTTACAGTTCACGGTAAATTTGTCCAGCTCCACCATGTGACGGCGCTGGTCACGGAAAGGCAGAACCTGTCCACGATCGTTCACCTTTGGCCCAAGGAACAAACGGACGGTACCGCGTCGCATGCTGCCCCCGTTATTGGTCGCTTGGATACGATAGCTAAACGGCGCGTGCTGAATGTGTGTGAACGTCACGAACAGGTTACCTTCCGGCACAAAATCTATCCCCGTGCCGAGATCGAACTGTGATCGCTGCCAAAAGGTGAGAAGCACATTCTTTGGCGCGTTCGCTTTGTTTAATTGCACGTCGAACGAATCCACCGTGATGTCGTTGAATGAAAGCTAGAATGAAGAGTGGTGCAGTGCACATTAACTCTTGATTGAACTAGGAAGCTTTACCATGGTATGCTACTCACTTCCGAGCTTGTGTAGGCCGGCAGTCGCTGCTTGTGCCGTACGAAAATGTCATCAATGTGCTGATGCCAGCGGTAAAACAAAGGATCCCGCATCGTGGTAGTTAAATCGCCCATAACGCCGACGCCTTCCAGATAGGAATTGTCAGGATCGTGAATGTAGCCCAGCATGACATGCCCGTTCTGGTGGTAGTCACCGTAATAGTTAAAGTTGATTGAATTGGTGCTCGCTTCTAGCAAGTCGCCAATTAAATCGATTCCCTTCTCGTTGTCCAGCGGAACACGATCGCCATTCGTCTAAAAGCAGAGAAAAATAAACAAGCAATTTAAACAAAGCATGTACCGTGTAAACTGTTTTATCTTACCGCTTGAGCGTATCCATTATCAATGGCTTCAAATATACGCTTAATAGAAACATCCATATCCGCCAAACGAATCGTCGATTCATCCTCAACGCGGTTAACATCCTACAAAAGAAAGTTTCTTCATTTTTCTACACCCAAAACCATCAAACGTTGTACAAAGCATGCACATACCTTCATCACCTGATTCGGATAGCGACAGGAGAACGCTCTCCCGTCAGAACTGCGCACGATCTTCGGAAAGTAAGCTTCCGGGATGCTTTCCCTCAGCTGGCTGAACGATAGCGTGCGCGCCAATCCGTTCGCAAACCGCTCAATGTTGTACCGTGCGATCGTTTGCTGGTGCATATGGTAGAACAGCTCACCCCGGCGATCTTTCCGCACAACCCGATCCGGACCAGTGGCCGGGTACACCAGATGCCAGTGCCAGTGATGCAGGCTGAGGCCAATATCTTCCCTCCAGTAAGCCACGCGCTGCTCATCGACCCGATCCGACGCCGTGTAGTTGGACGGTATGTCGATTGCCCGTCGGCTACCCTGATCGAGCAGATTGCTTTCCTCGCGCAGCTGCGGAAACACGGCCGGATCGACGAACCGGTCCGGGAACAGTTCCAGAAAGCTCGGTATCTCCACATCACGCGTATCGTCCCGGTGAATGAGCGCGATCGCTAGTGCGTACTGAAACATGGGCGCATTGACACGATCGCGCACGTACGCCGCCACTGCACCGAGCGTGGTCGGGTTGGGTTGATCGAGAAAGAGCTGTATTAGCTGGCCAGCGGCCCGTCTGTGCGCTGCGTTAAACACCGAAAACACACCCCGTCGGCTGACCACATCGGCAAAGGACAGATCCGGCGGGCTAATGTTTGGAAATGGTACGCGCGTTTCCGCATTAATGCCGAACCGGTTCTGTATCGATGGTCCGTATGGGCGGTACTGGTCGGTTAGGTACGCATCGGGCAGATCGTAGTACAGCTTCCCGTCCACCTTCGGCACAAACGTCGGTTCGTACGGTTTTTGCATCAAGCCACGGAACAGCGTATTGTTATCAGTCATCGTTCGCAGCGGTCGCAGGGATTGCTTAGCACTTGTCACACTTCTAAACCTCGGGCACAAACTGACCCACTGCACTGATTGGAGCGCCTTTTATACCGGGTTAGAAATGCATCGTTAAGCTCGTGAAGACTATCAATCCCTGTGGTTTGTGGTCTCTACTAGTCGAAGATCAGGTCGCAGTTGTTTTTATCTACATGTGAGCGCTATTTGTGATGCGTGTGGTAACAGCTTCATCTAAACGTCGTTTCAAACACTGCAGGCATCCATTTTATCAGCTAATGTTACTAGTTGTATATGTTTATTTATTATTTGCCTCAAGCAATACACTACATTTTTCAACACAGAAATACTGTTCCTCTGAAGACTCAGTTGGCACCATTCCCTTGCATTCCTCCCGCTCTTGAAGCAACGTTCTTAGCCACCTAATATTGGTGTTACATGCGCCTGCCTAAATCGTGTTTGGTGTTTTGTTCTTTTTTTTAGGTAATTGAAGCGCAAAAAAACGGTGTTAATGCAAAACTTGTGCAAGCTAAACCAAAGATCTCGATCCTTTCCGCGTGTTAAGCCGGCTAAAAGGTTAATAATACTTTCGCTAATAATACAGCCCCCTCACCGTACGAGAGCGGAAGGCGAGCAGAACAGATACTGTGTGTCCGATGCTTTAGTTTTCATCTTTACGTAACGCTAACGACAATTAATACTGGGAAACTAACTTTCCTATTCGTGCCACAAGCTATCAAGCTCAAGTAAGTGGTAACTAAATTTTGCATTACTCTTTTCTCTCTATCTCTCCTTTGCTTTTGGGACTGGAACACGAAGGTCGCATAGGAACTGGAAGGTTGTCGTCTGTCTGGTCCCGTCTAAAGTTTAAAATGACCGAATTTGCGCTACTGCGCTCGCTTAACGCCTTGCCGAACTCATGCAGCCAGTCTACGAATAAGGATAAATGCATTAAAACTCGCCTACAACACCGGGGGAAATAGGTTTTCTTTGCTTGTTGTTGTTGTCGATCATCTTTCTTTGTTTTTTGTTCAAAGCGCTTGCAGGAACTGTTTTCGGGACAGCTTCACTCGCACGTTCTCGCATTGGCCAACTTCGGCATCCGACGAACGGTACTTCCGCCACTCTAGTTAAGCGTGACGTATTGAATGAAGTCCGAGAACAGCTCCATCGAATCTCATAATGAGAGATCATCGTCCGGCTCTAGGCAGCTGAAAAGATCGTTCAGCTGATCATCGCGACGCTTCGTTTTGATGACCGTGGTCGGTGGTTTGTGATCCTTGCGTTTCTGTAACAAAGGGACAGAGATGAATAAGAAGTTAGAATAGTATACCCCTTTTTTACATCTGCCATTGCAAAAGGGATTTTAATTAAAGAGAACAAAACAATTCGACGGGCGTAAGACGGGTTACCAAAACACTTGCTGGAAAATGGAAAAAGGGCGCCCTAATAATCATTTGCTCTGCGGAAAATGTTCCTCATCTTCCCTCCTTCTTTCTCGGTGAAACAATTCACACCGAGAACAGTTTCAGCAATCGAAAACAATCGTAAGCCCCCTGCAGAAAAATGCAATTTAACGGATCACTGAATGCGAAACTTTGTATAAAGCCGCCGGGTTGTAAAACCGCAAGATGTTTGGAGCGCCTAAACCGTCTGATTGGAATCGTACCCTTTACGTGACCGAAATTGAGAATCCTGCATAGCGTTGTAGATTTTTTGTTAAAGAATAAAATCAAACTAATTTTAGAAGTAAATAGTAAGTACTGGCACGGCACATGCACAAAAAAGGAAAGGTTTTTCCTGAGCCTTTATTTTGCTATTACGACATACACAGGACCTTGACGTCCTTTAACAGGGTAAAGACACCCATTTGTTCACGTAATCGAAAAGAATCGGTTTCCTTTGGGCTGTTGTACGAATGCGTCTTTCCTTTACAGGTTTACAAATTTTTAACTGTGCGAATGTCACATTAGCTCACAATATGTCCGATAATCAACATTTTTATTTTACATTAATTTATAAATAATGGTAAAATCTTGATTTCATAATAAAATACTACAAATTGTAGATGCAATCATAATTCTAACATAAAAGTGTTAAGAAATACGTTAACAAAAGATATCATGCTTTAAATAAATTAATAGTGTTACTGAGTAGAGAGAAAAGCCTTGTTACTCTATACTAGTGCACTCCAACCTTTTTAGGATTACGGATTACATCCACATGTTGTTTTTACCGT
>SIXB01004423.1:0-17456 GCA_007018985.1 Anopheles bwambae
CATCTGTCAAACAGGCTGCAAAACAAAACAAACTCCAAACATCCGCGATCCGCGCGGATTCGCTTGTATTGATTGAATATTCCCCGAAAAAAGTGACCAAAAATGGGTGGCGGTGATCTGGTAAGTAAAAATCATACATGTAACTCCACATAACCTTCTCACTGTTTCCCTGTTTGCTCGTTACAGAACACGAAAAAGTCATGGCATCCGAACACGATGAAAAACCAGGAGCGCGTCTGGAAGGCGGAACAGCAGGAGGCGGCGGAAAAGAAGCGCCTGACCGAGCTGCGCCGCGAAATAGACGAGGAGCGCAACCGGGAGGAGCTGAAAAGCATCGGCCAAAAGTCGGGCATCCTGCCGGGCGACGAGGGCGACAAGAAGCTCGAATGGATGTACCGCGGCCCGTCGCAGCTGGTCAACCGGGAGGAGTACCTGCTCGGGCGCACCATCGACAAAACGTTCGAAGAGCTGGACGCGCAGGAAAAGACGGCCAACTCGACGTTCGGTGTGGCGCAGCCGAAAAATCACGTCGAACATGAGTGCATTCCATTTTCGATCCGCCAGCACAAGGATGTGCTCAGCAGCGATCAGGTCGATCTCGCCCGGAAGATGATGGAGGACCCGCTGATGCTGATCAAGCAGCGGGAGATGGAATCGCGCCAAAAGATACTGCAAAATCCCGTCAAGCTGAAGGAGCTGCACCGGCTGCTGAAGGGCGACCGGAGCCTGAAAGCGTCCGAGGGGAAGAAAAACAAAAAGAAGGATAAAAAGAAAGATGGGAAGAAAAGCAAAAAGAGCCACAAGAAGAAGAGCAAGAAAAGCAAACGCCGGAGCGATAGCAGCGCGTCCGGAAGCGACAGTGAGGGAAGCGCGGATTTGGACAAGCTGCTGGCGGAGAAGTACAAAAAGGTAGCCGGAGAAGGGCAGGAAGGCGTGAGCATTGACAAGCTGCTAACCATGAAGTATGACAAGCTGACCAAAGAGCTGGACATGATGGGTAGCGGTGGATCGAAAGGGAAAAGGCAGCGGGCGCGCGAGCAAAGTGTCGACTCGTCCGGATCAGACAGAAGAGGCCCGCGCCGACGGCAGGATGATCGGTACGGCAGGCGGGAGGAACAGGGTCGGCGTGATGATCGAGATAGAGGGAGAGCAAATGCTAGCAAAGAGCGGTCACGGGATGTGAGGAAAAGCCGAAGAGATTCTTCAGAGGAAAGTGTAAAAGATCGAAAGCGAGATAGAAAACAGACTCATTCAGAGAGAGATAGAAGTAGGGATAGGCAACGAAACAGATCACCCATTCGTTCGGGTCACCGTTCTCCCGTGCGTAAAGTGGCCCCATCGAAAGACAAACAAAGTTGTGGTCGTTCCCGGTCAAGATCTCTCGAAAGGAAGCAGTCACACAAGGAGACGAAACGTCGGTCACGATCGCGGAGCAACCGGCGACGTAGCCGAAGTCCCGCACCAGAACACAGCAAACCGAAAGCGAAACCCCGCAGAACACCATCCAGCTCGTCATCCTCATCGTCCGGATCGGATTCGGACGCTTCGAACCAACCAGCCCAAACACGCCCAGCACCCGACGACTCGGACGATGAACGGCGCGTCCGGAAGGTGCGAAACTTTGGACTCGTCACAGCGTCCGGTGAAAAGTTGGACACATCCACCCGGTCCGAGGTACGGCTGTACAAGCGCGAAGAGATCAAAGCCGAACAGTCAAAGCAACGGCCAACGTGGAGCAAACCGCAGGAAAAGAAGCGACCGCTGTCCGAGAAGGAGCTGGAAGAGAAGCGGCTGGCCATGATGAGCAATGCCCAGTGGCGGGATAAGGAACGCGAATCGAACGTGAAGCGGTACGAGTCGGAAGATCACCGGGAGGATGCGAAGGAAAGCCGAGTGTTCGATAAGGAGTTTCTCACGAAGCAGCTGAAACGGGCGGCAGCGAGCGAAACGGTCGAATCGCGCATTCGTTCGAATCGGAACAATATTCAGCGATCGAACGGTGCCATGGATAGGAATTTCGTGAAGCGATGAACGATGTTTAGGACTGATTGGTTGAATACTATTCTTGTGCGGAACGATTGAACAAGAGTGAGTGAATACTTTTTTTAGGAAGAAAGAAATTTTGTAATTAACTTCAGATTGTAGATTCTAGAAGTATAGTAGTGAGGACCAGAAATCGGGTAAAGGACTTTATCAGTTGCAGGTAAGTTAAAATTTGAATTGTTTTGAATAACCGATAACAAAGACTAAAATTAACAACAAAAAAATCACGAAATTTAACATCACGCTAATTGCTACGCTGCACATTTCCTATAGGGTATAGTTTGACGATTGGAACTAGAATTGTATCATTTCCACAGCCAAACCAGGTCCGAGTATCGTTCCGAATTCGAATCCGGAACAGATCCAGGAACTGTTCAGGGAAATACATGAAATCGGGAGCTATTTCTGGATCAGTATGGGTTCATGATCAGTTCTTGGACCAGTATAACCATTATTGGTTCCTGAGCCAGTATGAGTTCATGATAAGTTCCCGGACCAATACAGGTTCATAATCGGTTCCAGGGCAGGTATGGCTTCATGATAGGTTCCAGGGCAGGTATGGGTACATGATTGATTCCAGGACCAGAATAAGTTTGTTAATGATCGGTTCCAAATCCGGTATGGGTTCATGATCATTTGTTTGCCCGGTTTGACCAGTATTATTTCCTGGATTGGTATGGGTTCAGTATCAGCTCCTGGACCGATATAGGATCAGGTTCAGGAGCTACAGTCAGTCATGTGCAGTTCTTAAACCAGAAAAGGTTATGCGTTGGTGTCAGGAGTAGTTTGATTTTGGGTGGAGGTCTCGTAAGGCGTCGTCATAAGTATTTTATTTTGATTGGATATTTTAAACAAAATAAGGGGATAAAACCCCTTCTTTTTCTTAGTCTAGTATAAACATACTAAATTCTAAAATGATATTTTTATCCAATATTTTAAATCATTTTTTGCCAATTCATTTAAATACAATTTCTTATAACTCGCTGTAATCGACCCATAAATGACTGAACATTACATTTACGTGTTAACATTTGTCTTTAATTAAATTGTATTGGTAATAAAACTTCCTTTAAATTTGTTTACCTTCAGGGTTTAGTCTAATCTTAGCTTTTATCAATTGCTAAGTGGTTTGGGGAAAACATATACAAATTCTTTATTATCTACCACTAATAAAACATACAAAGAGATAATTCAATCTATCAGCAAGACTTTTAACGTTATTTGTAGCTAGATTTGATTGACATTTTACCGACAAAGTTAAGGATATTCAATGGAAATTATACTTCAAATTTCAATTGGAATTTAGCATAGGGAAACAATGTAAAATAAAAAATAAATAAAAAATAAAATAAATATAATAGAGTTCTTTAAAAAGTTAGCTTTTACCGTGTAATCTGGAATTTACAAATTCTAATTAAAGTATTCTTTACTTACAGCTTTCATCATTCTAATAAGCATTACTAAGATTATTACTAAGATTATTAACTCCTGTGCGGAGGAGAAATCCTATTAGAAAGCTGTAAGGAAATCCAATTTAATAAGCTTCTCAAAAATGGATGCAACAACGAAAAAGTCAATGGGAAAAACCTTCCCCAACATTCTAATCTACACTTTCTAATTCCACTTTTTGCTTCGTAGTCAAATTGGAATTCGCCCGATACACCACCAGCTCCGCTACGAATATAACGCTGGCCAGACTGAGCCCCACGAACAGTATGAAAAACACGCCGAGAAAATGTGCCATCCGTAGCTTCACCGGCTCGTGGTCGGAGTCCTGCACCCGTGCGTTCGCTAAATTGCGCTGAATCTCCAGCCCCATGTTCCGGATAACGCTCTGCAAAACAGATCGCAACTAGTAAAACTGGTAAAATGGTAAACTCCCTTCCACCACCCTGCTTACCCCCAGCTCCCAGTATCGCAGGATGCCATTCTGCTGCACGCGCAGTATCAGATCGTCGTAGTACCCCATCAGTGGCCACGTTTTGCTGCACGCCGTTACGATCTGCTCCCAAAACACGTCCTCTTTGAGCGGTTGCAGCAAGCGCGTCGCATTCAGATTGATAAACGACTCCAGCGCATAGCTCCCGTACTGCAACCGCTCGTGCACGTAGCCCATATCGCGCCGAGTGTGCGAGTAGCGGGCCAACGTATCACCACCGTGCACCTCGTACCGGTCGCGGATCGTTACCAGCTCCGGCTGTTCCGCCATCAGCAGCGAGTTCATCCACGCAACCGTCGGGCCGGACCATTTCATCCCGCTGGCGGCAAAGTCGGCCCGCGTGTCGATGGACTTTTCGTACCGGGGAATCGTCATCACGCAGGCCAGCGCACCGGCATAGCTGTTACCGATCATGAACCCTCCAAAGAGCAGAAACGTAAGCAGCATCGAACCCGCCAGCAAACTGTTCGGCAGCGGGACGGACTGTTCCACGTACAAGCTCACCATGAAGAAGATGGAATCGATCAGCCTGTTGTTGTGACTGGTGGAACCCGAAAGCGGCCGTATGTGGTGACGGGCGTGCTCGGTAAGAAACACGGCAACCGTTCCCACGCAGAATGAAATGGCCACCATTAGCCAGAGGCTTGGCGGGAACGACAGGAACGGTGTCTGCCAGTAGGGTAAGAGACGGGGCCGCGGTACAAGCGCGGAGATGCCCGATCGACCAGTGTAGGCCGACATTGTCATGTACTGGTACCAGTTGTACCTGTGTTGATGGTTAAACCTTTGGAGTTAAGGGCATAACGACGGCTGGCTCATGCTTACCAACGGTATATTGCAGCCACGGCCACATCCGAACGACGATCGATCAATGATCCTATCAAACCATCGGCCGAACCATTCGGGTACACCTGGCCCCATTCCGAGTTGGCAACTGTGTGGGAAGAAACGAGGAGGCATTGCAGGACGAGAGATAACGAAGAAGGCATCCCCTTCGTTTTCAACCTACCAAGCTCAATCTCCAACGTACAGTTGTGACGACGGCAGAGCTCCAGTACCATCAAAATTTCCGTCCCATCCGCCTGCAACGAGTAGTTGGCCGGAACCGTACTGCGAGCGTTTCCTTGTTCCAGTGGCTATGGAAGAAATTTGAGCATTAGAATGTTTGGACTATCCGCAGAGATCATCTCCGCAAATTACCACTTCATTCGCCACGCTGCAGGGAGGATACGGCAAGGTGGACAGCCGAACGCGTCTTCCCTCCATGTCGGTCAGCTTATCGGGAAACTTTCGGATCGATTCCGGCAGCCCTAACAACAACTGCTCCCCTAAACGCAGCCGCTCCAGCAGCATCAACTCTGCCACAATTCCTCTTGGTTCCTGCGGCGATAACTTCGTCGTGTAAAGACCAACCATTCCTTCCGATTCATTCACCTCCACCAGCAGCATGTTGGGCGTAACTTCCATCGTATCGTGCTGTAGCAACCGTTCCCTTGCCGCTGGACCAAGCCCCACAGTGGCAATGATACGTTTGTTATGCGCTCGGAAGTAGGCTGCTTCATGAGCCGACCGGAAATTGTCCAGAAATGGAAACAGTGCCCCTTCCAGCACCATAAACCCTTCACAGCCGGCATTGATGGAGCGCACCAAGCGATCGCCGAAGGTGGTGTCCGTGGTGTTGGCCGGTGCTTCCAGCGTAACGGTTACGATAGCGCGTGGTAACTCCAACCGAACATCGTCGTGAATGCTGCGCACCACACAAACACTATAGTGTCCGGACAGGTGCGTCAGGGCTAGTGTTTGCAGGAACAGTTGAAAAGCACTGGTAAAGTGTAGCAAATCTGTGGACAATTCCATACTGGTGTTGGGTTGTTGGGTAGAGTTCAAATTTGAAACTTATTCCCACGTGTTGGTTGGTCGTTGCATTTATAGGCTTGGCTTTTGGAAGCGGACAGAACCGTGTACGGTTGAAGTTGTATTTGCTTTCGATTGAAAAATAATGATGTTATCGGTGTTGCATAATGCGAGCATATCGAACACATGTGTCCTTCCCGGTAGGAGTTTGGTAGCAGGTTTGGCTTCATGCTCAAAGCTCCTCTATTATTTGTCCATCGCTCCTGCATTATCATTTGTTTATAATCTGCAAACACACGTTGCACAATCGCGCAAATAATCCGAATGGGGGAATCTGACCCATCGCGGTACATCGCTAATGAGGGATTGCTGAACTAGCCGAGATCAAGAAAGGGCTTTGCCGGATCAGATTCTCTGATTGGATTTTTTTCGACGATGTCTTAGTTGGTTTGTGACATACAATTTCTAGTAAGAAGTAACGCTCATTAGTTGCGTTACTTCTTGGCTACTTGGATGACTATTTCTTGCTTAAAAGGGGTTGGTTCGCGATTCGTTCTTTGTCTCAGCCAGGGCAGATACAGTTGTTGCATTGAAAACGTTTAGTAGCAACGTTGTTAATCAGTTCTAGGGCCAGTAGCTCAATATAGGCTCGGGATCATTTCCAAAATCCGTAATTGTCCCAAATTGGTTTCTCTTAATGTTACTTTTAAATTTAAGAAGCACCTGGGAAATTTGAATGTCTCAAAAAACTAGAAAGTGAAATGTTTAGAGATTTTATCCTAGTTTTTCTCTACGCTTTCCTTTAAGCTCTCTAAACAGAATCTTATTAGCTTCAATGCTGACACTGCTCTAATGCATTCTATTTATTCTAGACAACACAGTTTCATTTTGGTTCCAGTAAGAAACCAAAAATGAAACAATTTCAAAGCCAAACAGATAATCTATTGAATACGATTTTTACATTAAAGCTCATTTAAGAGGTGAAAAATCCGTTTGGCCTGTTGCCAATTTTTTAGGCATTGTACACTTGCGCTAGATGGATTGCACAACACAAAGGCTACTAAGATCAAACTACGAACGGTGACGAATCATTCACAGTGTGGTTACTCAATACACTCGCACTCCTTAGTGACGTGTGAATGTGTGCGTGTGTGCGCATATAGTGAATACAGGTCCGTATTCCATCATCCTCTCCTCTCTTCGCTCCACTCGATACATTAGATCCGTTGCTACTAGCAACCAGAGACTGTGGCTCCAGGCACTAGCCCTGTTGCCATGTTACCATTTTCTGTCATTACAACGGAGAGCATCGGTGCAGAACGGTCACGTTGCTTCACAGCATTTTCTAGTAGCAAAATCCTCAATTGCAGTTTTCTGTTATAAAACCATTTCCAGTTCAGTAAAAAGTTTTCAGCAGCTAGAAACGAAAATGGCACCCCAAAAAGAAAAACCTCAACAAGAGCAGCAAGTGGCGCTGCTGAACGATAATCTGTTCACGTGCGTGCTAACGGCCGGCACCAATGTGAAGAAATACACTCGGCTGGTAGAAAAGAACGAGCATCAGTTCGATCTCATGGAAGTGAGGTACCGCCGATAGCGTTAGAAGAGCGTCGCAATGACAATGAGTTACATTTCATTTTTTTCTTTCTTTTCATTTCAAGCAAATTTGTTTTTGACCTCGTTCAAAGCCGTACCAAGCCGCTGGATGTAAACGCCAAAATCGTTTGCGGAATGTGTTACATTTTTCTGTTTAATGTACAGAAACTTCGTGGTATGTGGAGAGCAGTGGAATTTTTCATTTAAGTCGGTATGTGATAATTTATGTTATAATATTTGTTCTCCCACAGATCGCATACTAATTGTGGACCAGAAACATTTCAAGGGACGCAAAATTGGTTACAAGGAAAAGAATGTGTAAGAGTTTGTCGTTGTGTCGTTTTGCTGTGTTGACACTTAACACACACTTAACATTCTGATTTCTTGTCCATTTCAGTGTTCGACAGTTTGAGGTTGAGTGCCGGCCTGGCAAAGATGGTAGCCCCAAAGTGCCGATAAGCTTGGACGAATTGTTAACCATGGACATCGACATGCATATGGAAGCTGGCAGCGAGAAGGATGTGATTGATGCGCTGTTGGCTAGCCAGCAAAGCACAACGGTACAAAACGTGGACGATATTACGCTGCGCGAGCTGCCGCCTTCGCTGCGCCACGATGAAGAGTACCATACGGTGGATAATGATTTCGGGGAGGCGAGGTCTAATGATTTGTTGGATTTTTTCAACGATACAGCGCAGGAACCGGAAACGGAACCGGCGTCCATGATACATTCGGACTTGCACGTTACGAAGGACGACCTGATGGATATCGATCCTTCGCTAGAGCCAGAATTAGATGCAGTGGATAGTATTCGGTAAGCCGGAGTATTAATTTTTTTGTAACGAGTTTATGGTTCATATTCCATTCATTTTATTCTCTCTTTTTTGGTAGGGATAGTGACATCCTTCCATTAGAAGAAGACACCTTGCAGCCAGTACCGATGTATGTGTCCGACGACGAAGACAATAAGGACGAAATAGAACTAATTCCTTTAAATGTTGCATTTTATGCGTAAGCAACGAAACCTAAACAAAAGATACAATTACCTCGAATTCATATTTAACTCCTATTTTTCCTCCACAGAGTAAAAGAGGAAGAGAACAGCGCTGACGAGACTGGACAAAACCCACCAATCGAAAACAATCTTATCGGGGAGAAAAGACACGAAATTACTCCAACAAACGTCGTCCCCAAAAAGCGATCGCGGCTAATTGTGGACGTTTTTACGCAGATCAGTACCAATTGCTTGTCACGACAGTTGGCAAAATGTGCCAAAACGACCGTCACCATGGTGAGTAGTTGTGGAGTGGCAATTTCTCTAGTTTAATCATCACTGATCCCTCCGTCCCCAGGAACAACCAAGACAAGAGGTGCAAGCATTTTTGGCTGAGCAAAAGCTGAACCAACTATTCGCCGAACCATTGCGCCCTTGGCTTCATAGCTTCCTGTATAAGCGGCACCTCACCGTCCGGAAGGAGAGAGCCTCACACCTCTCTAAGTTTGAGTTTTGCAAGAAAAAAACAACCAAACGCAATAAAAACGGTATTTGCAAGAGCAATGCTCCGCAAACGGAGGAGATACAAACGGCCGAAATCGTTCCACCAATTGAAACGTTAGCGCCGATTGAACTACCTACCGAGTTGCCGGGTGTTCCTGCAATGGTTACAACGGCCGAACCTGCTCCGTGTGTTGAGCCAACGAGCAATAACGCTCCAACAAGCATGCGTAGCTTCCTGACGCGCTTTACTGGCAATCCGGCGGAGTGGGACTATTTGAAAAGGACGGAAGACCCACACAGCGAAAAGCGGAAGGATAAGAAGGACGAAGGCGTAGTGACGAGCCATGCGCTTCAGGTAGTGCTGCGCTCCCTGTTCGATGAGGTGGCGGACGAATCCATCCCGTTCGAGATGATACAGGCCAAGATGGGCAGCCGGCAAATTGCTGCGTCGTTGTTTGCCAAGCTGTTAGGTAAAGTTAACCATCTTTTTTTGTATCTATTTTATCCTAACAAGTTGAGGTTTACTTTTTACAGAACTCTCCGCTACAAAAATCATACGTATTGCGACGAATGAATATGGATTGCCAGTAATGGTGCAAAAGTTTCAAAACTGGCCACTTCATTAACGAAACGATAAGATCGTTGCCTAGTTTTATACCTTCTTTTGTAGCGATAGTGTAGCTGCTGTACGTCTGAATGTGGTGTTATCGAGGGTAGAATTGTACAAAATTGAAGACTGAACTGAACTGTATGTTTGGCCACCGTATTGTTATTGATGAATTTATTCACCCGATGCAACAACACGAACTTAAATAAAACGAAACTATAAACGATCAAAGTGTCCACCAGTTTTCCAAAACAAACACCACTAGAGACAATGAAAGTAAGAGTAGCTACTACTGCTAACTCGATAGTTGTACACTATTGAGCAGAGAACGGGGGCATCACACCACGCCCCTACAGGCCGATCTGTTGCGCCAGCCCCGAGTAGATGTGCAACGTGCCGACGCCCATGCAGCTCGTGATGAGGGCTTTCAGTGCCAAGCTAAGCCACGGCCCGGCGGACATGGCGTGCAGCGTTCCCTCCAGCCATACGCCCCGGTACGAGGTGGCCACGAGCAGCAGCACCACCAGCGGCACCAGCTTCCTGTCCAGATCGTGGCGCGAGAACAACCACAGCAGGGTAGCGGTCGACAGGTGCTGCACGAGCAGCACGTTCGACTCGAGACACTTTTGGATGTAGAGCCAGGAAAACTCGGCCCCGCGTGCGCCGACCCACAGCATCAGGCCGCGGGACAGTATCACTTCCGCCGTCGCCCAGCCCAACCCGGCGGTGATCAGTTTGCTGTGCCCCTTGCCCGGAATTCGAGACAGCACGAAGGCAAGCCCAAGGAAGTCGACCAGATCGACACTGCAGCGGAGAAATTCCTGTAATGGAAGGGCAGGAGTAGGGTGATTAGGGACAGTGAGTCGGAACCCGTGTGTGCATGATGAAGGGTACACTTACGGCAATGAAGTTAAATGGTGCCCCTTCCGTGAAGGTGTCGGTGTCGGGGAAGAACGTTGCAAGGACAAGCATTTTGCAGAGCTGCGTAAACACGTAAATTCCGCCCGCCTGAACGCATTTCCAGAACGCACCATATTCGGAGCTGAATGAATCGATTCGAGGTGAGGTAAGGAGAAATGGTACATAATTTAATTAAAAGATAAAATCACAGCACGGAAGCGATCCACATTCGGAACGCGAAGGAAAAGGCTAGGTACTTACAGCCCGGAATATTTGTAGGTGAAATAGTACGGCACGTACACCAACGCGGCACAGTTACCAAAGTGGTAGAGCGTCATTTTCAGTCACGAACAGCTCGTTTTCTATTTTAATTAAGTTTTAAGTGGAAGCAATCGTGCTCCAAAATACCACCGGGTCGTGTGTCTGATAAAAAAATTGACAACTCTCTCATTCGTGCCAAGATACCTAGATACACACTGGAGGTGAGATCAATTTGACAGTTGGTATGACAGCGTAGCGTTCAAAAATCCTTTACAAGAAGGTTAATTCCCTGCAAATTATAATGAAATATTATGTTATTGAAATGTCTATATTTTAAGGTGGTTCTTGTGTGAAATTAAACAATTATTGAAAAAATAAAATAAAAGGAAAAACAATTCCAAATGACTACCTTACACTACTCACCTTGGTCCCTTCTGACAAACAGTCTGTCAAAAACAGCAGAGAAAAAAATAAGCCAAAATTTGTAACTTTTTCATTCCACGTCATTTTGTAGGAAATCGTACAAAAACAATTGATTTCACTCATTCCAATGGGCGCAAATACCAACTAATTGTGTTACCCGCAAATTGTCCCATGTGCCTACGTTAGAGAAAAAAAACCCGTCCTACCCGTCTGCAGGATCCCTCTCGTCCGCCGTTCCCCGCTGCAGACGCAACGCAAACGACAACAACATCCAACAAAAGAGGAGCCCTTCCTTTGGGGGGAGGCGTTTAATGGGTGTTTCGGTTGGTGTGGTGCTACGGTAGCGCGATTATGCGATGCAATCAAGGGCAAGACGTCGTTACGGTGCTGACGATACGGGTGACTCATTCGCTGTAATAACGATCGGTTCGGACGGAACTGCAACTTCCGCCTCGTCATCGGGCACTAGCCAGCACCAACAACACCACCAGCGAGTGGAAGACGACATCCCCGAGAAGCCCAAATATCCGGCGCCTAGTTCGGCCACCAGCTGGTTACCAGCGCTGTCGCAGCGAATCTTTGCCTCGGTTGCACCCGCACCGACCAATCCCGCGCCACGGAGCGCTTGGAACGAGCCACCACCGAAGCAGCAGGGCTTTTGGGCGAGTGAAGGCCAACGGGAGGAGGAGGAGGACGACGACGACGACGATCTGCTCGGTAAGAACAGTGCACTGCCGGAGTTCACGATGACGGCGCGGGACCGTTCCGGTGAGTTTGCGAGCGCAATCCGGTCGCTCCAGGGCCGCAACATCCAGCGGGCAGTGAACCTGAAAGACCCGCGCAAGGCCAAGCACATGCAGAGCTACGCGGAGTTTATGATGATTGCCAAACACATTGGCAAAAACATTGCCAGCACGTACACCAAGCTGGAAAAGTTGACGCTACGTAAGTGTTTGCTACACTTCTCCCGTTGCATGTAAGCGTGGTTTAAAAATTCAAAAAATTGCATTCTCATTTTTCCAGTGGCTAAGAAGAAGACGCTTTTCGACGACCGGCCAGCCGAGATACAGGAGCTGACGTACATCATCAAGGGCGACCTGAACTCGCTCAACCAACAGATCGCCCGCCTGCAGGAGGTCTCGAAATCGCAACGAAGGTCCACCAGCAACGGCAAGCATTTGCTTTCACATTCCTCCAACATGGTGGTGGCGCTGCAGGCCAAGCTCGCCAACATGAGCTCCGACTTCAAGCAGGTGCTGGAGGTGCGGACGGAAAACTTGAAGCAGCAGAAAACGCGACGGGATCAGGTAAGGCACCTTCCAGCTTCACCAGACACTTCATTTTCACCATTGCGTCATTTTACAGTTCAGCCAAGGTCCGATGGCCGGTGGATTGCCACCGTCGACGATGCGCGGCTCAACGCAGGGCAGCTTGCTGCTACAGGAGCAGCAGGATCAGGTGTGCATCGATATGGGTGGCGCCGGCACGTCTGGTGGATCGTCCTCCGAACGGGCGCCGTTGCTACAGCAACAGCAGCAGCAGCAGCAGCTGGTGCTGTACGATGAGTCCGACAGCTACGTGCAGGAGCGGGCCGAAACGATGCAAAACATCGAAAGCACGATCGTGGAGCTGGGTGGCATCTTTCAGCAGCTGGCCCACATGGTGAAGGAGCAGGAGGAGATGGTCGAACGGATCGATAGCAACCTGCAGGACGTGGAGCTGAACGTGGAGGCGGCCCACGGGGAAATTCTCAAATACTTCCAATCGGTCACGAAAAACCGTTGGCTGATGATCAAGATCTTTGGCGTGCTGATACTGTTTTTCATCTTTTTCGTTATCTTCCTAGCGTAGTGTGGGTCGGACGGGGTGGTGATGGTTTTTGGTCGATTATTGCGCTCACGGGAGCACACACACACACCATTGTATAGTTGAATTTTGTTCTATTTTTAGTAACAATTTTTATCCCATTGTCCCCACACGTTGGCTTGATGAATCCCGGGGAGCGACTGCAGGCGTCCTTCTGTTTTATTCTGGCATATTATATCCTAGAACCTAGTGGCTTTTTGGCTTAGCAAATACGAATACGAAGTGCTAACGAATCCGGGGCTGGGCAGAAGTAAGTGTGGAGCTGTTACATTTGGGGGGGCGAGCGGACGGACGAAGATTGTGTATTACTGAAATCAATTGTTTGTATATAGGAAGTGGTGAAGTATGGCCGGGCGAAACATGTAACACACGTTGTCCTACGGGAGCAAAACAATATAATATATAAATTAAATCATTTTAAACACAAGCCTTAACAAGTATTTCGGCAGTATTTTTTTTCTAATCAGAGAAAAAGAGACCAATGAGAAAAGATGCAAACGCGTGCAAGGTTTTTTGATTTTAGTCCATTTATTTAAACTTTAATAAATTTAATGTCATTTACCCCGCCAGCATTACTCCCCTCTGCTGGTGTTGCTGCTACTGTTGTCCTGTCATCCTGTCGTGTTCCTGCGCTTTCTGTTTCCTGCACTTTTCTTATTAGATTTCAAACATTGTGTTTTCTAACGAGATTTACTCGTCTCACGTGTTTGCTCTTTCTTTCTTCTTGTTCTCTCTTTCGGACACCGTGGACATCTCGGTTTACTTTTCTCCCCTTCTATTTCTTTTACCTCTCTGTTTCATAGTTGTTTCTTGCATTTGTTCAAATCATTTACGCTTATTTAAATGCGGTCTGGCCTGCTTCTTTTGTGTTTTTTCTTTCTTCTCTCGTTTCTTAAGTGATTATTCTGTCGTTTCCGGCGCTTTATTGCAAGTTTCCTTTTTCTTTGTTTTCTTTTCTCCATTATCATTCTCGTTTTAAAGTCCCACCCATTGACTTGAGTGTGACATCATCAGCATCATCATCGCGATCAATTGTTCACTTTTGTTTCACACTTTCCAACTTTTGTTTGTTCTTTCCCCGTTCGTGTTTCTTTGTTAATCGCGTTTAAGATTAAATTCTATTTGTTCTCTACTTTGTTGTGTTTTTTGTGTGTTTGTGAGTGTTTTCTTGCTCTTTTTTTATACGTTTATCATCATTGTTCAATTATTAGTACATGTTTTCATTTAAATACAATATATTACAAGGTAAAACACAATATGATCCAGTTTTTGTTTCTTCTTTTTCTTCGGTACCTGTTGTGTGTTTATGTGTGTGTTTAGTAGTTAGTACTAGTAGTAGTAATAGTAGTAGTAGTATTAGTAGTAATAGTTCGTCCCCTGCCAGTTTCATCAACGTTATCATTATCATCGTCATCAGGCAAAAAGGACATCTCGCGGTAGGTAGCTGGCAATGAAACGGCCAGGCAACCAGTGTGTGTGTGTGTGCGTCTTTTATTCCCATTTTCTTTTAAATTCTTTTTCAAAGCGATTTTACACAGCAACTAACACATTCGAGAACGTTAGCGTGTATTTACTATACTTTTTTTTGTTTTGTTTTATTTTGTTTTATTTTTTATTATTCGTATTTGTCCTTTTCGGGTTATTTTCTCTCTCTCTCTGTTTTCTTGTTTCATTTTCTTTATTTTACTTTCCCACTTCTCTTCTGCTTTTCAGTGCTACTAGCTAGCTAACTTCCAGAAAAAAAGGGTCCGTGCTTTGCAGGCCACTTACTATTAGCTTTGTCGGGCGCGCGCGTGCATATTGCCTAAATTGTTTGCGCGCATATTGCCTATCATAGTGTGTAATGCCATATATGGTATGTTTTGTATGTTTTGCATGGTGTGTGTGTGTGTGTGTGTGAATGTACGTGTCTCTATTGGATGGCTATAGTGAGTTGAGGTGAGTATGAACGGTTCTAAATGGTACGAATGGTGGCTATATTTGCTCGTTAAACATTGCGCACTTCGAATAGTGATAGTGAGTGTATTTTGCTTATTTTCAGATGAGTTTTGCTTCATTCACCTCCCTATTGTTTGGTTTCTCTCTTTCTTTCTTTGTTCGCTTCCGGTTTACCCCAAGGGTTTCATTTCTTTTAGGAGTTATAGGGATTATTTACCATTCGCGAGACCGGTATTGCCACATTATTCATGGTCCGTTTGTTTTTTTTCTGTTCAGCTGTATCTGTTTTGCTTCTTTTCGAATATTTGTTGCGTTTCTTCTTTTCAGCTTCTTTCCGAGTTTTATTTCATTCTATATTCCTTGCTTGTTTGTTACTTCCTTTTTTGTTCGTTCATTCTCTTCTTCTTATCCTGCCTGTTTACTTCTTTTGTCCTTTTTACTTTTTACTTGTATATTCTATTAAAATAAACTACAATTCAGCGATGCATTGAATTTTATTCATATCAAAGGTATTATAACTACTTATTATCATTAACGACTGTTTTCTTTTTTTTTGTTTGGATTAGAGAGTGGGCATGATGCATTAGCCAGTTGCTTTACTTGCTTTTGTTTTCCTGTTGTCTGCTCAACTTTACTTCTATGCAGTTTTGCGCAAGTGTGTATCGGTTAGGTAGAGTGGTAATTGGAAATAAAACTGTTTTTATTAATTAGCAATTGCTGCTTCTGCTAGCAGAGGAGAGTGTTTTAAAAATTAGGAAGGAAAACAAAACAAGAAACATTAACAAATAAAAGAATCATGACTTTAAAGTTCTATTGCTTTTCATTTCACCTTTTTACGTGTAACAACACACTAGAAAAAAACGGATACAAAAAAAAAGAAACTTTCTAGTTTGTTGTCCATTTTTTACTTCTTTCTTTTTTGCTTATTATTGTGTTTGAGTGTTTACTGCACTATACCTTCTTCTCTTGTCAGCTTCGAGACAGCGAGAGAAACATGTTTTTCATGTTTTTTTTGTTGCATTTTCCATGTTGTTTCCACTATTATATTACTATTACGCTACGCATGAAATGCTACATTTCGATTACGAGTTGCTATGTTTAAGGGTTTCTTTTTCTTGTTGTTTGTTTTCCTTCTTTCTATCCACTTTTCGCTTCGGTTTTAATGTGTTATGTTTCCTGTCATGTGGCTTCTTCATTTTTGTTCAGTATCTACAAACACGCACAGAGAGTCAGGCGGGGAACCGGAAGCCTGGCGAGAAGAATCTCCATTATCATACGGGTTTGCGTGCGTTTCGCTTGGGATTAAGTTATAAAAAATTTCAAAGGAAACTCCGAAAAAGGAAGAGGCAGCATTCGCTTTTCCATTGGCATGAACAAAAAAAAGAAGGAAAACCACAGAATTTGCAGTTCTATTGCCCTATAAACTGGCGCCGTCGTAAATGTAAGCTCCTCTGTCTTAAGTTATGTTTGCGCTTTGTCGCATATTGTTACTGTACTGTGTTACTTTAACAATGGAAACCATAGGTGTTTGGCCAGTGTTGCATATTGAACAGAAAGTTACATACTTGTTTTATATCTGTCCATTCAAAATTAGATCAACTCTAACGGCATGTGATTAAGATGCTGTTGTAAGGTGTTTTTTTTATGATTAATAATTTCAGCTCATTTTCAGCATCAATTATCTGCTCTGCTTTGCTCCACTCTCTAGCTCTCTCACTGTTCCTTTAGTTTACGCGTTTATATAAAATTTGTATTGCTATTAATAGTGTGTTGTGCGCGCTATACTCCTCTTCCTTTAATTCTTGCTGTGGTGCTTTTCGCAAATTAGCGTTGTGGAGAGTGCGTTGATCTTCCGGTTCCCCGTTAAGCTACGTGAAGAAGCTGCTACCACACTACCACACACCCACACACACGAGGTTTAGAATTTATTGTACAGCAAAACTGTGTATCCCTGTGTTCTCAAACTTAAAGTGCGCATTTCCATCTTCCATCTGTACGAAACGCGTATTTCAACGGCCAGCGTTGATAGAGTATTGTTCTCCACGTACATTTCGAATTAGCAACGGCCGTCGGGTGTGTAGCCGGCTGTAAATAAAACCAAAAAACATAAGAATTCAATAGAAAAAAAGAGGACGAAAAAAACGTAAAACCAAAATCAAAACATCAATACTAAAAAACATTAAAAAAAAAGGCAAACAAATAACGAACGATCGATGTGAAATCATAATTACTCTACACTTTATTAATAAATCAAAATCTTTAACAACATATTTTCGCGTTTTTCTTTGCAATTTGCGGAGAGTGGTGGTGTTGGGAGAGTTGGGGAGAGTTTGAGTAAAATAAATACAATTTCCCATATCATATCATAATGCGCGCAACGTGTGCGCGTGTGTGTGTGTGAGTTACTATAATTTGTTGTTTCGTTCTACTTACTTCCTTGCTTCTATTACTGCCTGTTCCGCGCTGCTTCTTTCTATTTCTTTCAGTCACAATCACACCACACACATACACACACACGCACACACGTACCG
>SIXB01004424.1:0-11852 GCA_007018985.1 Anopheles bwambae
TGTAGAAGAAAACAATGATGTCTTTTGATCTGAATATATCAATGATTCAATCACTCTACCATTGCTTGTTGCCTCGGAGAATGGAAACACCGCAAAGAAATAAAAATCATCCAAGCACCCATAGTTGGTTAGCAAAACCGTTCTATAGTGAGTAACTTTTTCGTACAGGAAGATCCTATAGTGAGCAATCGTTTCACCTATGAGCGTAACGTGAGCGTGACGTAAGCGTCACCTCTTACTTCGTTTTGTATAGGGAGATAAAGTATGATGTACGGTTCTACACCCCTGATCACTAGCGCGTGAACATTTCGAGTAGGTGACGAACCAAAAAGATAAACTGCTCGAATTAAGTATAATGAACAGCTGAGACAAATGAATAATAAACACACTGTATGTAGTGATGGGAAAAATAAATCTCAGAAGGGATTCGAATCTTCAAATTCCAAACCTGGATGGGATTCGAATCTTTGAATCCCAATCCCAATCCCAATGTAGTATAGCGTTTTATTCTAGTTTGCAGCGGGAAGGGGAAGGGGGTGGAATTAGTTAAAGCTGGAATAAAAGATCATTCTGTTTTACTCCAAATTATTTAACTTTGCAGTACTTACATCATGATTAGTACAGGTCCCCGAGATACGCGGACCTTTATTCAATATCAAATCAAATACTTTAGTGACTATAACTTCTCATTAAATGCTACATTACACGAACATTTGCTATATTTTGACTGAAAACTGCGTGATTCGACTTCCGAAATTAGAGATACGTGGTTTCTCTCGTCCCCCATTAATAGCGTGTCTCGGGAACTGCCTGTAATTTCAATCCCAATCTCAATCGAATCCTTATCCGAATCCCAATCGAATCGCAAACCCAATCCCAATCGGAATCCCAATTCCAATCGGAATCCCAATCCCAATCGAATCGTAATCCCAATCAAAATCCCAATCGAATTCCAAACGAATCCCAATTTCAATCGAATCGCAATGAAATCCCAATCGCAAAGGAATCTTTTAGGTATTCAAATCCTACAAACGGGATCCGATCCGATCGAATCTTTCTAGGGATTGTATCTTCGAATCTTACGGTTCCTGAATCTCCCAACACTAACTGCATGAACTAACGATGAGGTGATTAGACGCATAAGGATGAAATCATTAAGCATAGCATATTCTAAGCATATCAAGTACAAAAGAAATTCTAATCTTACCATAAGCCGCTGTAAAAAGCACCAAGTACAGATAGGGATCCGAAAAAAACGAGAAAGACAATTTCTTCTAAATTCTTGAACGGAAAGTATATACTGAAGAGAAATGAAGAGAATTTCGTAAAGTGAAATGAAGCCTAAAGTTACTGAAATAAATCGGACTTCTGAAAGTTATATCAAGTGAAAGTCCGCTTCGACGGAAACAAATTAACAACGTTATAAAGGCCAACTGTAGCATATTACAAAAGTATAAGCACAGAAAAATACACACTCTCCCCAGTAACTGGTCTTGTGTGTTCATCTTCTTTACCAGAACAACTTCAACGATACGATGAAATTCCATTGATTCAATTCCACAGTTCGTCTAAAAGCGTTCTGTTCAGGTATAAGATTTACCTCTAAAAATACACTTCCAGAAGTTTTCGTCCACTTGCAGGATTCCCATATCTATGTTTCCCGTATCTAGGAGGATTGTTACGATTGTTCAATTACTAGGAAGCACGTGTAGGATCATAGGAGTGTATGTGGGTTTAATTTTTTTAAACAATGTGCTCCAACGTATCGAAGGAAGTAAGCATCAAATGCCAGCGCTACCGTACATTGTATGCCAGTTTCTTATGTATTGTCTTTCCTCTTGATCCGCACAGCAACCGCGCTCGGTCTAAGCTTGAAATTCTTCAATTGCGTACTCCTTATCGCAATTAGCAATTAGTACAGACAAAACATGAAGCATCTTGTACACTAAATAATAATGCTTACTATGTATTCATCTTGCTCTGCAAAAACATATGCAACTCTGTGGGAAATTTAAAATGTTTCCCTAACTGTTGGAACATTTATAAGGTTCCACGGCACTGTCAGCGTTATGAGGGACAAAAACATATAAATAGGTGAAAGGTGTCAACTTTCGGCCTTCCTCTAACACGATTTCGACCAGTGAATAAAAACTAATTTTTTGGCACTCGTCCACCAGCCTAAAAAATTTGGTTATTAATTTCATGTTAGAATTTCTAACACTAACATTACTGTCAATCAACAATACTGATCAATGTAAAGCACCACAGCAAAGAACCCAGAACAGTTCATCAGCCTTGACCATGCTTTGTTCTTTGAACATGTTTGCTACATTGAATTTGTTTTATATGCGCTTGTTAAGGCTTTTAAGTAGGACCCCAATTTCGTTGTAAGACTTACGCTTACACTTGAACATCTCTTGAGCTATCTAATTCCATCTCTTAAGGAGCAGACGCCACCAACGCTACAAAAGACATACACCCTAACACTCGAGCAGACGCTTTAGTAATTGAGCAACACGTGCCATCATAACAATACTGCTTTGCCATTATTCTTCCACTTTGCCTTTGCGAATACTACATCTCAAAGGAATTAGCTGGCACCGTACTTGCAGAGCCGTTTTATTTTTTGTTTTGCTCTTGATCCATTCAAAACGATATAAATAATTTCATAGTCCACTTTATTCGAAACGATTTGCTTACACAACGATTACCCCTGAGAAAGTGGAGCAACGTAACAACCATCCTGGCGGACCCTTCGCACCGGAAGGTGTGCGAGATTACAGCGTAATCGGCAGCAAAAGAGGCAGCTTATTGGCAGAAATGCGTTTTTTTCTCCTGCTGTAAACTGCCTGAGCACGGGACAGCCGAACAAATCGATTGTCGACCGGTGATTACGCTCATGCCATCATTACCGTGCCGCAGTAAAGTGGCACAGGTTTGTAAGATCACACAGGGTTCATCGCGTTTGTTGTTGGTGACTTACTTTCGCGATATCGCGGTATATACAGTAACAGGGGAAACTCCGCTTTCCTTCCACCATGCGGAAAAGCAGCGTTGAAAGTGCAGGAAACGGCTTTATAGAGCACGCGTAGGAAGGAGCCAACACAACAACAAAAAAACAGGCGTCCATAAAGACGTGCACACATTTTTATCCTTCCGGTGTGTCGAGGCAACACACGCGCGCTTACAGTGAAATTGGAAAATTCACTCATTGATTCAGTGCTGCTTTCCGCGTGCACAGCCCCGGCTACAATGGTTTTTGGGAATGGGTGGTGGGATCAAAGCAAAAATTGCTTATCACAATCCCGCTGAAGGTGGATGCTCTTCGCCCGCTCCGCAGTTTACCTTCTTCTTTTTTTTCCACGAACCCGAATCCTTCAAGAAGGATTAATCTAACGACCGGCGAACGGTGGCACACACACACCCTTCCACTGCACACCGTGTGCCCCAAAGGTAGATTCCCGTGGCTTTGGCGAACCATTGATTGAACGGAAATTGTGCCCGAATCGCAGATTAGCTATCACGGCCGTACCCAACGCGGGGACGATGCGAATTTTGCACCGTACTCCAAGAGGGCGGGAGAGGGGGGCGGTTGGCGGCTTTCCCTAACACCTCCTCCTGGTCTCCGCTATCACAACATCACAACCAGGTCGCAGCAGCAGCCAGCAGCATTATTCAAAAGCAAAACTTCCGCTCCGTAATCGAAAACGCCAAAGCTCGCCTCCGGACACCGGGTGGCACACCTAACCTTACCAAGCACGATCCTGGGTACGCTGGGGCTGGGAAATAAAAAGAAAACATCGCGGGACGCACCCAACACAGCACATAAACGCCCGCACAACAACATCAACAACTGGATTACTTTTGAATGAGATTTGCGCTCCATACGGTTACCCATCGTTACCTTTATGGGGCGGCTGCTTTCTTCTTACTCTTCCTCTTCTTCTTAGTCTTCTTCTTTTGCTCGCTATCTAGGCGACCTCCATCATTAGCGAACAATTGAACTGCGGCGGGCTCAGACGGGAAGGTCCTGGGCCGGTGAAAATGTATGCAAATTAGATGTTGCTTTGGCAACGACAGTGGCACGGTACCGTTTTACGTTGTATTTTTGCTTTTTCCGACCACAAATGACAAATGAACGAGTGGCATAACGAGCAAATCGGGAGAGTGTGCCGAATTGATGAGAACGGGTGCACGATAAGGCGAACAAAAAGGGGTTTCTTTTTTTTCTTTTTTTGCTTAATGGATCAAAATGGTAGCAAATGGTTTTGGCTAGCGAGTGGTTAGAAGGATGGTTTGGTCCGTTGGTTGGATGAAGCCGTCCAAAGGAACAATCGTGTCTTGCCAAGCTGAATGAAATTGATTATCTGCAATGGTTCATCATAGCGGAGTGTTGTTAAGTAGTGTTGTTAAAAGAGGTATTGTAATTGTTGTTGTTACACTCGGAATTAAGATATTGGGGCCCTTTCCGTTGTAAGTTCGTAGGCTGAAATTTCAGCCTGTCAGCTGTTTGCATTGTATAGCAGTTTTCGAGCAGCTATCTAAGTCGGTATAATATACAGGTAGGCTTATCCCAACATGTATGAATTTAGAAGGGTGATTTTTATCGCTTCTGCTTCTGAATGAGGATTTTAAGAGTGTTTTGAGTATTCGTCAAGCCTCAAGAAAGCTTGATTGAGCAAAAGTTTCCATCCATCCTGTCAAATAGTGATATTCAAATTTGGTTTTGAAAAACATACTATGAGACCACCTGGACTACATACACTTTGATTCTAGATTCCACCACGTGATCTCTTTAATGCAACTTGGGGTAAATGTAAACAACACCGTGTTTTCGAGCAGGTACTCGAATCTAATTCTAGCTTTGAGGCTAGAATAATCTAGACTGAAAATTGCAGGCTAGTTTTTTGCGTGGTTTTGTATAGAATGTTTACATGATTTCAGCCTCCAACTATCAAACTCCATGCAAAAAAATGACTAGAATCGTGAAGGGCCCCATTATCATTTATTTCTTCCGATTTTTTCCGCGTTAAAAATGAACGAGGATCGCAACTCTCTAACACTGCTACGGCGTTACAATCATCACCTATCGCTAATAGTAAGGGCCAATTACAGGATTTCCTACGGTAGGTTTGGCAAAGGTTGCTGAATGTGTTTGGCGCTTGTGGTGACACTGCTCGCTACAGAGTAAGCTGCACAGTTGCAAAGAAGCTTTGATCAACGTTTCACCGCGCAGCTACACGAGGTGAAATATACAGCGAAAGTATATTTCTACTTGACAGGTGAAATATCTGTCAGGCACAGCTATAGGGTTGGGGGTAAAGATACAACCATCACTTTCGAAATTCACTTAAAAAGAACATCTTCTCAAGCAAAACATTCCTAATACCTAATTGGAAGAAATGATGAATTATTTACTGAAAATTGCGGAAGTACTTGATATTGAAGTCATGTAATGGATTTAGTTGCAATTTTGTACACGTTATTTGTTTACATTGCACATTAGCTGGTTGTTGTGATGCGTTATATGACAGACATTTCACCTGTCAAATAGTTCATTTTGCTGTATATTTCACCTCGTGTAGCCGCGCGGTAACGATTCCATTGCGTTTGATAGGAGAGCAAATATTATTGCTGAAATGATTATAGTAATCTGTGGGAATTTTAGTTTATACAATTAATATTTCGAACATGAATTCAAATTAGAAAGCACATAGGAATTGGTAGGAACTAAACTACACTTTATAGATTAAACTGCTTGACTAATTTGGACTGCACGAAATGAACTGCTCGAACTACACGAATGAACCTTGTAATGTATTATGTAATGAACTATGGGACAAATGTATTTAACTGAAATTTTGCGTAAAGGTCCCATGAATTAGTTCACTTTTAAACAAATCAGTAATAACCTACACAAAACGATCGACTGCTCTTGTTAGAATGGCGCCTATTGTATGTTATGCAAACAAATTCTACAATAAAGATACATAATCTGTTAGTCCAATCCGAAAACATGAGATTTTGTATGTTTTTGGTGCTAAAACGCTAGTTGATTGTTTATCTAAAAAAAAAAGGTGGAACAAATATAAGCTGGCATCGCGAAAGAAATGGTTTAAAATTAACAGTCCTTAAAAATTAACCAGAGTCGTTAAAACTTGCTAGAATTTGGCATCGCGAACGCATTGAGTTCATTTGTTAATTTTAACGACTGGTCCTTTGCCGTCGTTAAACAAACGACGGTCAGGAGCGTATGCGATACAAATTAACAGTCGTTTAATTGTACTGCTCGAATTTTTCCCCCGTGTTTGCCTATACGGCATTTCGAGCAGTCGTTAACTGTTTTGACGATCGTTTATTTTAACAGGAATGAACTACAAATGAATTCGGTTAAACCAAAATGAACTTTAAACGACTGTTAAAATGTGTTCATTTATTCGCGATGCAGGCTATATTTTCTCAACAAAGTTATGAATTAGGAATCTATTAAAATATGTTAAAATGAGTTTTGACAATTTTTTGAATCAATTTACTAAACAAAAACAAAGTGTCCCGAAAGGAATGTTGATTTTGAACAAAACACACATTTAAGGTTTTTCTCGTCCAACCCAAACAGTTTTTTTTTTAATTATTCTCCTATTCTTATCTTGGATTCAAAAGAAGCTTAACTGAAGACGAAGCTTTTACGCTAAAGCCAGAATAAGATATCGTGCGAAACGTGCCAGGATCAAGCTGACAAACTTCAATAACAGTTGTAAACTGCCATTATATATTTAACAACAACAAAAAAAACTGCAGCCTTTACTGCCATTATCTTTCAAGTAATGATTTGCAGCCAACGTTCAAGCACCTACTTTAAACAGACACACCCCTTGACACTTGCTTTCGGAAAAAGGCAAAAGGCAAAAGAAAACAGCTCCCAGCGATGCAGCTACAAATCTGAACAGCTTCCCTCGACCATTTGGACAACCCCTCTCCAAATCGCTTCAAATTCAAACGGCGCAAATACTTAAACGGTCCCACCGAATTCCCGCCCTTCGGCCGTCTAACGTCGCCGCGATGGCAACCGATCTTCGGCACGTACCGATTGGGTGGAGCGTACCCCGTTTGCATACTACGCCCGCCGAAAGGACACTTAACACGCTCATCAACTTACCGCGCATCCTCTGTGTGCTGCCCTCGGTCAGTCCCTTCCAGCCACTACCCGTGGCTCATAGAATGAATCGTCTCAATCTGTGTGCAATGATGATGCCGCTGCAAGCATCCAAGCACGGGATGGACGGGAAATTGCTTCAAATCATGTTACCTTGGTCGGAATGAGGGGAGGCAAGCTGGGGCAATGTAGCTAAGAGGTCATCTTTTTCGGTTGCAACACTTCTAACAAATCGATTACGATCTTTGCGTGCGCTCTGGTAGGTGGCGGCAGTGCGTTCAGCGCAGTGTTATTGTAACGTTACAGTCGTTTTGCTTCATGTTGAAGATAAACAATCACTAATTTCAATATAAATGTGTATAAATACACTGAACTATCGCTAAAATCCTCCCTTTTCTGATAACGTGCTCACTCATGAATCACTCATAAAAGCCACAATGCCATTTAATAGACTACACAATTCGACCCTAACTCGATCGCACTTCCCACACTCATCTAATAACATCTGCTTAAAAGCACACCTTTTAACCGCTTCTAACCATTTTGATATGAGGGCAAATAGCAACTTTTTACCCAGCAGCCATCAGCCTTCCAGTCCTTTCATGTTATTTCAAAACCCATCCGAAACCTCGGTCTGTATTGAATACTTTACCACCGAGCTGCTGAAGGGTCATTCTTCACCCCCATTCGCCCCACTACCCACCCATGAGACAGGGGGGGGGGGGAGAGAGAGAGAGAGAGTGCTTTCTAACAGTCCTTCGTAGAAAAGCTGGTCATGCAATGCGAAATTGTCCATTTAATTTCTCCCGTAAACGCCACACATGCACGTGCAGTCGGGCCCACGTGCTACCAACGGAGACCTGGCCGGTCTGCTTGCCGGCCTGGCAAGATGAAAGCATGGTCGACTCGGTGCACTCAAGCGTTCCTTCGTGGAACTGGATGGCGAGGTTTAAAATTAGTTTGCCAATCGCCGATGCTGGGAAGAGTCGGCCAAGTCGGTGGTAGTCGGTATCGTTTTTACTTCGTCACAAGAAATGCATGCGAAATATTAACATAAATTAGCTAAATAAAGCTCAAACGTTTTGAAGTGCGAGCTTTGCTACATATTAGTTTGTTATTTCCTGCTTAAAAACAACCTTTTCTACATCATAATTTCCTCTTCAGGTGCCACCGAGACATAATTCAAATCCAAAATGAAGCACTTGACAGAACTGCTGGCGCTTCGCTTTTCGCCCCGTGCTGCTGCTAATTCACTAATCAGCAAACCCTCCAAAACGTCCACCTGCCAGCCCAAACAGAAATCCGATTGACGGCCGAACACTTTCACCGGCGAACAGTGCGATTGCGATTGACGCCCGTGAATTTCCCCTGGAAATGAGCGCAGAGACGCAGTCCGGCACACGGCATAGCAAAGTGTCACTTGGGTCGCACCTCTCTACCTGCCACCAATGGGGCATTAATTTTCAATTCAATATATAATCATGAACGCTGCCCGGGACGGAACGAAGAGCGGCCATGTCGGAAACCGGGCAGCGGAACGGAACAGATCCGGCTCGCTCATTAGGATACCTTTCGGGCCCGGGCGGAATGCGCACGTGACCGGGTCGAGCAGCGACGAAACTTTCGCCAAAACAGGCAATCGGCAAAAGTTGTCACCCAGCAGAGCCCAGCAAAACCAACCACTACCTACCCCCCTCTCGGCCCGCAGCAGCGGCAAAAACTGCCGGGGAAAAGGGAATTGCGCGTCAATAATTCGGCTCCTTCAACTTCCAAAGTCAAACTTTGTCCCACGCGCTGCGGGGCAGGCACGAGACGGGTCCGAGCTGCCGAGCTGCTGCTGCTGCGAGAAGTATTCGAAGTCAAGTTAATTAAATTTTAAAACTTTATCAACCGCAACTGGCTGCAGAAATGCTGCGGGCGACGATTGCTGTGAGCGCAGTGTGCTGCTGTCCACCACGGCAACGACAACGCCTCAACGCACCTTTGTACTGTCCGGACTGTCCGGCAACCGGGCGGACGCACTGGGGAATTTGGTCGTGTGAGGCTTGTGCTGTCCAACCGCCATCAAAGCACGCACAAAATGTGGCCAGAGCGCGTAAATATTTTATCAAACTATCGGTTGTATTAATTGTTATTTAGTTACTTCTCTGTTCATACACACACAGCCAAAGGAGAGAGAGCGCGCGCGCAAGCGGTATCTTGGAATAACAGACCAAGTTTCGGGGCGCTTTATTCAGCATCTTCCCGACCGGCTGGTGTTCCGCAGCCGAACGCGCCACAAACTTCTCAATTGCTTCAATAGACCTCATTAGACGCCGGGATGCCGCGTGACTCGAGCGTGACTTCCCACAAGGGACAAGGCACCAGTGACAGCAGGCACCGGCACCGGGCTGGGTGCGGCTTGGCAGCGGATTTCGGTGGGATTTCAGCCGCCGGTTACCCGCCGGTATATCGAACGGAAAGCGTCGCTTGGTGTGTTGATGATGATGATTTCTCACCGCGCCAGGGAATCCTCCAAGGGACGCCAGCCACATACACACACAACAGCAACTCACCACCAGCTTCGCAATGAGCGTGAGAATAGCCGCGGAATCGGATTTGCCGAATGGCGTGTTTCTGCCGACAAGAAGTGCGCGGTCCTTCGCGATTCGAAACACGTATATCTCATTTTTGGGGAAAGTCTCCGATTGTTGTATTGTTGTTACTATTGTTGCTACAACGGTTGCTTTCTGCTCCGATACGGATGTGCCCGTTTCCCGTTGGTTGCATCCTGCACAGACCTTTAGCCCGAAATTGGTTTATTTAATTTCCGTAGGCGTCTCCGCTTTCGTGTCGTGTTTCGTGCGAGCGAGCGTAGGAGAGAATGTTACAATTAATCTGGGCTGCGGTGCCATTTTCTTTCCCTACGTGGGCGGGTGGACGTTTGTTGGGCTTTAGTAGAGTAAGCAGGAGCAGAATACTAAAAAAAGGAGGGATGAACAAAGTTATGTTTTTCATCCCAATAAATTCTCTCCCTTGAAGATGCCGTTCTTTTGAAGATTGTACAGATTCTGTCGTTCCAGCATATCCAGAATCTGTTCAATAGCTCATATTAGAGCTTTTCCATTTAACGGGGTGAATTAAACGTCCAACAGGGACACGAATTTTGTGTTATCCAGTAACGTGTAAGGGAGATCTTAGCACAACAGACCAAAACGTATTCAAGGAAGGATAAACGGCCGCTTAAGACCCCAAGGTTATAAAACAACACAGCTCAACCCCACGCTCACAAACACACGTTCTTCGTAATATCTCTCTCCAGATGAGAATCTTTCAAACAACCTTCCTTTTCGTTGGACACTTCTGCTGGGCCAAAAGATCAGTACAATATGGCCAGTATCCTAACTTCCAAAGACCTTTTCGAAGAACATGTTTGATCCAGCTGTTATACAACAGTTATACGTGGAACGGTGAGATAATAGGCTCAATATCTCATAGTTAGTGTAGATACCTTAACAATCTTTACAAATAAACGCTTACTGTACTTTCACTCCCCTTTCACTTCCCTGAATGTCTGAAGAAGATCTTCTGAGGAAGAAAAGTTCCAGAGAAACAGATGATCATACACAACTTTTACATGACGATCAGTGGTGCTCAGGGCAATACAAATACAACTTCCAGCAATCTCAGGCTTCGCAGTTATTAGCTGGTATCGCGAAAGAATTGGTTTAAAATTAACAGTCGTTAAAAATTAACCAGAGTCGTTAAAAATTGCTAGAATTTGGCATCGCGAACGCATTGAGTTCATTTGTTAATTTTAACGACTGGTCCTATGCCGCCGTTAAACAATGGACTGTCAAGAGCGTATGCGATACAAATTAACAGTCGTTTAATTATACTGCTCGAATTTTTTTCCCCGTGTTTGCCTATATGCGATATCGAGCAGTCGTTAACTGTTTTGACGGTCGTTTATTTTAACAGGAATGAACAACAAATGAACTCGGTTAAACCAAAATGAACTTTAAACGACTGTTAAAATGTGTTCATTTATTCGCGATGCCGGCTATTGATTTCACACCTGTCTCTGGAGCGTTGCTGTTAGTGTACAGTTCTTAACTCCCTTTAGCTTCCCTTCATATACCGTAAGTCGATGCGTAAATACTCATTCAACATAAAGCCCGGGGGACATTGTCCGTACTCGCTAGTGTAATTTCGATTTTCACTAGCGCATCTGGTGGTGGCTGACCGAAGCATTTGGAGCCAAACGCAGCCAAACCATTTGGAGCTACTTCAGAAAATATGTTGTTTTCCATTTTCTTTTTTACTTTAATTCTGAACTGGAAAGCTTGATTGATACATATTCGCCATATGTAGTGCAAGTATTTCAGCCATTATCGCATCGAAAAATGATGAAAATAATACTTAATTTAGAGATCCGGCACGACCATTCCCTCGATGATCGAAAAAAGCTTCCATCAGCCGCCGCCAGATGCGCTAGTGGAAATCGAAACTAAACTAGCGAGTACGGACAATGTCCCCCGGCCTTAACGCTCTCATCATCATCTTGATTGTCTCATTGGGCCGTAATATTTTCATTAGCTCTCACGAATTCTTCCGAACTTTAAACGTGTTTGTCGCATTCCAAACACTTCTTCTACCAAATGTTCGCGCAAGTTTACCTTCGAGGTTTGCTTTCTTTTTCCAGAAATCCTTCGCACTA
>SIXB01004425.1:0-17434 GCA_007018985.1 Anopheles bwambae
GAAAGTGGATTGTGCCGATCCCGGGCAGTGATTGACTTCCTTTTGCGTATCTTTGGCAACACTTAGTCTATAAGTAAATTGAGGGCAATTTATCATGTCAGGAAAGGCCGAGCTGTAAACATCTTGAGTTTATAGTAATCTTGGGTTTGTGAGCATCTTGGGTTTTGACAAATACGATGTCCGAAGAAGTGACAGTGTGCGAGCTGTCAAAGCAGAAGAAAAAGAAATAAGCTTTGGGAAAAGACCTTCTACAATAAACTCCTTGTGAAAAAACTAAAAAAAAACCGTGTATATTACACTTGCTAACGTAAATATTGGTCAACTATGTTTGAAATTGAAACAATACAGAAATGTAACAATCGCGCTACGACGCAAAGGTCAAACAAGATTCAAATCGAGATGTTAAACACGTATCATAATACAAAATTCTCTTTTTTGACACATTTTCTCTAACGATCGAGTCTCATAATTGCCCTTTATTTGTACGTTTTTCCAAACACATACACATACACACACATATATATTCGACAGGGCATTTGCATGACATGCAGCTGCTACTTACTACCGTTTGCAGTTCACACTATGTTGTGAAGTAAATTTAATTAATGCATCATAATTTTGCATCCTTTTAGTTGCACATTTCGTCACCCTGGTCGACATGGTCGGATATTTACATATTTAAATACACACGAACACGATGATAACCTTCCCAACCGTAATATGTGTATCTTTGCGGTTGGGTCTACACCTGCACAACTACTCAATTTAATTGGGAGGAGCAGTTTAGCCTCCCGGAAATGACCTTGAACATGGAGAACATAACACGGCTTGACTTATTTTGGTTAGCTGGAGGAATAAGACCGTGACGTCGGGCGCTCGCGAAAATCAGCTTCCGGGATATGGGTGTTGTTTTCATCAGGATTTCTTTAAAATTTCAACTCAGGCTTGGGAAATGGTCAGATTTAGGAGTCCTTTCCGTTTTCGGTTGTTCACCTGTGTTGTGGGATACGAGTATAGTTTGTTTGTATTATGACTCCAAAACACGCAAGCATTCTAGGTGCCGTTGGGAAAATAATGTTTTGATTCCGGGTTCTGACCGAAAGACAATAAGCTTAACAGGACACATCACTGTGGTTGAGGGGAGAAATGGCCGTCCCTGAAGGCGAGGACAGACACGATTGATTGATTTTCGGACAGATATGTTTTTTTTTACTATTTGTCACAGTGTCAATTTTTGCTAACAGGTGTGATGTAGGTTTATCTGCCTTCTGATAAGGCGATTAATTTTTGTCACTTATATTAAACGGATACAAAGCAAATAACTGTGTGCAGCAATACGACCAAAGCCGTTTCTTCTGGAAAAAAACAAAGACCGGCCAGGGCTGGTTGTTTTTTTGGGCGCTGGGTGGACAACCAAGCCGTGATTGACTCAACAATTTGATAGTGCTGTTCACGGCTGTCCTAAGCCTTGCAATGCTATGATTTTTTGCGCTCAAAAGCAACTTTTCACTATTGAGCTTCGTTTTGTAAGAGCTATCTTTATACCATTTTTACTAAATGTTTTCGTTCCTCTATGAAGACGTTTCATTTCATCCTCAAGGGAATGGATACCCTGATACACACATCCATAGACCTTTGCAAACGTGTCACCAAGAATGGGAAGGTATCACTAGAGGTTGAGTGAAAAAGGTTTTTGTTGGTTGTGAGAGCAATTTATCACCATACTACCAATTTGAGGACGCCCCGTAGCTGATCGGAAATGCACGTGTTCTACGTTAGGTGACTGATAGATGGGCCGGACTTTAACGTAGGATTTTTTCAAATTCTGCTACCCTTCAATGGACGTGGGACGTGGGGGTGATGATGGAGGAAGTGTTTGGATTTTTATATTTCGTCTCACAAGACCGAAAGTCAAACTGTGAATCTGAAAGCGGTCGTAGATCTTTGGCTAATATTTTCAAAAAACACTTTTCACTTTGAGAATGTGCCGGTCCCGGTTGCGTGCTTTGTATAAATCATCACATGGCAAAGGGACAAGAGGGGAAGGGGTATTGGAAATTTCAAGATGCTATCGGCGATGTCACCTGGCTAGGACAAACAGGTAACGCGTAACAGCCACCACAGGTATCGAATTCTTTTGAACGTTGGTTGAAGTCAGAGTAATACTAATTTATTTTTTAATGTTGCAACTATATGTTGATCTTAAGGACATCATCATTTTAGCTAGCAATATTTAACTTTAAGAGTAAAAGATGGAACATAAGAGAGCACGCTTGCAATGATTTACATAATTTTAATTTTTTTATTACCGTAACTCTAAAGCACAAGGTAAAGTAAATTTCCTTGCTTTGAATGGTGGTAACGAAATCATTCCAATCCTCGAATCGAAATCATTCTGCTGCTCTTTCAAATAGTTTAGTGTTTGACATAACCTTTGTATTTAAAGCCCCGCTTGGAATGTGTTGACGCCGTCTTCAGGCTTTAAGCTGTGCCTAAAAGCTCTTTTACTAACGTTTTTAACTCTAACTTTCACTCGTTCCTGTGTAATTCGCAGAAGTATTACGGTGTGGTGCCCTTTGTCCTAAAAGGTGTTCTGTAATTGAATTCGTAGCACCTTCCACACTCCATTGAGTTTCTCGATTAAGCCAGTGCGCTTTGTAGAAATGCTGTGCAAAAATGCGGTTCAAAATTTGGATGATTGTTGTGTGGATTTTCAGTCTTTTTTGTGAGATGGTGTGTGTATTTTATTGTAGAAAAAAAGTGTCATCATTCTATGGTGTATTTTTCAAGCAACCAAATGAAATTCAATTATCGTTTGTCTAGGGTCGAGCGAAACGAATCTCTATTTCTATGAGATAGCCCTGTAGACTCGAAAGTAACAGCTTACGTCTCGTATACAAAGTCAATTCTACTTCCATTTCTCTCAAATTCATCCAAGAGTAGATTTTTGGCAGAATCATAACGTAAAATACAACACAATTTAGCCAAATTATTGGAACTGAACTTGTAGCAAACAAATTTAATGCCTCATTGGCAAGCTCAATATTTTATTCAATATAAACCAATGCCATGGCGACACCAACAGCTGGAAAGACTGAATATAGTATCTGAGCAAAGTAATTGAACCGCAGACGCGAAAACTTTCTGTTTGGCTTTATAGACAGTTTCAAACCATGAAACAAGATGTAACATAAATGCTTCATGAAGCATATTGAACAAGTTGCACGGATTCAACGAATTGAAACGCTGGTTCAATGAATACAAATCGGACGTGACTGGTGCAGATGAGAAAAATGGAATCGGTTAGTAATCTTTTGTGTGTCAAGACTCATTGAACTAGCAACAAAGACATGGCATAAACGTGTGTAATTAAACATTCAATCGATCCACATTTACTGAAACAGTAGCTTGTTCATTTAAATGAGAAAAGTTTGATCTTTACATTTCTTTCATTCGATTCCACCCATTCCGGATGGACAAAATCACACTATACCCACAATTTCCTTGGTTTCGATGACGGTAAGAGAGCAACAAAGTTCAATGCCCACGAGCAAGAGCTCTAAAAAGCTGTTTTAGATTGCAAACGTTTTCCTGTTTCTTGTGGTTCGTTTCGTTTGCTCCCATGTTTTGCTGACGCGTGTGAACTCCCAATTCACTTGTGGTGCTTTTGGCACAGTAGATGAGCTCGATGCTTACCTGGTAGTGAAAATCGTGAAAAGAAACCTTCGTTTGAGATAATGCTAGAAAAAAAGGGCTTAATGGGCAACAATTCGATACGGACACAAAATATGGCCTCTATCCATGCCCGTAACGTTCGTTTTGTCACCGTGCAGGCAACACTACGTTAGCGCACATATCGAAACCTATTTCCCAAAAGACGATTAAGACATGAAGCCGATTTCAAACGAGGATCGCGAAAATTCTTCCACTATTGGTGAGATGGAAAAGTAAGAGATTGGTGAGAAGGAAAGGGAAACATTACTTCCTGGTTTGCCGTTCTGGATCCTGGAGCTCTTCCACTCTGGGCAAAAGAGACAACGAGAGAAGAGTGAACAATTGATGGTCTTTTTAATACTGGATGGAAAGTTTTCGTCCGAAATGGTTTACTCTAGATGGTGTTTCGTGGTAAAAGAGTTCAGCTAGCATCGAGATATTTCACGCAAAACGAAACTCGGCACAGATCTAAGCGGCGAGATGAATGGTACAGTGCCAAAGAGCAACCATCAATTCGGCAATGTTTCGGGGCTTACATGTTTTGAGCAGAAAGCATATATGATGGTGGTTTTACTAGGTATTAATGGTTGAGTTCCGAAAACATATTTCGTATGATTTTTTTTATTCAGGAGGAACATATTTTGTATAAATGTTCGGCGCAAAAATGAGCTCATAAAAAATTTTGTCAAACATGGGTCTAGTTTCCGGGCTAAACTGTACAGAGACATCGAACATTTAACCGATATTTGACACTGTGTTTCCGCATGAAAAGAATTCATAAAAGACATGCAATGACAATTATTTCAATAAACTTCCTTCGCCAAGCAGGTGCAAACATTTAGACGCATACATCACCGACATAGCAATTTATCACTGCAAGCAAATATTTCAATTTACTCTTCAAGAATTTCTGAAAACCAGCAGCTCATCAGCGTGATGAAGGATTACGTGCTAAAATTAGACACACCATCATAGTTCGGTTTTCATATCAACATCCAACATCATCTGGTATGCAGAAGTGTATAGATTGAATAATTGCACTATGGAATTTACCAGATTGCAATGCTAATACAAACGATATTTTTTAATTCATCAGTTCGGAACAACGATTCCGTAAATTTTGTTCACTTTTGTCAATGCACTTCATTAAAATATGCTGGAGAAATAAATATTTGCCATAAAAAACTACATAATTAACTTATATCATGTGACGCTTATTAAAATTAAACTAACAATCCTTCCTCCTTACCATCCTGTTCAACTTTTAAAAAATATTCGATTTTTTTTTTGCTTTATTTGAAAACGTTTCATGCTGTTAAACCAATGTTCAATATTTGATTATACGGTGTTTATTTCCGTAACAGCCATTTGCAGGGCTTCTAGAAAATTCAAATAAAGAGAAAAAAAACCTCCCTATTAACTATGAAAAATGATTGAACAAACATGAACACACGCTCAATAAGGCGCGGCTGCCGGTGTAAATCAAACAATACAGCATGTGGCTCATTTATTCGTACGGATATTATCATTGAATTTGAAAGTTTACCTCCCCATCTGTGTCACCAATTAATTCCTTCCGAACTCAGAAAACAGTTGAAAGTTTTCCTATGTGTCCTATCATGAGGCATATTCTTGGACACATTTATTCAAAAAATCTAAAATCTGAAACGATTTGCCAGTTGATTGTCATTTTCATTATACATAGAGGCGAAAGATACGAAAAATGAGAATGTACGATTTATGTCACTGTCTCAAACGACTTTATTCATCTTTTGCTTCATGCATCGTACTACTTAAAGAATGTGGTAGGAACAGTTTGAAAGGGATGTTTCGCATGCTTGACGGCACTATAGTATCACCTTGCAGATCTGAAATGGGGAGGTCTTAAGGCAGGAGGCTTGAAAAGTTACATCTCCCTTTGGGGGTAACATATTCTCTGTACAATTTTCATTTCGTCCGGATATTTATAGAACTTTTCAATGAGCAGTGCTTCTGTAGTCGGTAATAGATCCAATTTGTGCGGTAACAGTATCTCAAGTGTTTTCCATTAGGACAAAGCGTTCCGATGGAAGTACTTTGGAATGTTCAATGGACAAATCTGTTTATGAAGCAAAAAGGGCACACATACCTATTCCAATAACTCAAAAGAAGGTGGGTTTCTTAGGAAACGAATAAAAAATGTAGTATGTGAATTTCAACTAAAAAACAAAATGCAACGAAAAGCATACATTTCTGAGGCTCAATATTTGAGAAGAACTAAAGCTACAGTATCGCTTCTCAATTACATTTCTACAACTTCCTAGGTGCAAAAAATATTCTCAGGGCGCTTGAAGCATACTTAACAATGTCTTTATCAGCCATCGTTCACCTATGTACAGGTCCTGGAGATTCCTCATCGGTTACATAAATCGATCTCGTATCCATTTTCCCTACGGCTGCAAAAAGTGTTTGCGATAAGGCTTGTCTCTTCTATAATTTATATCCATGTGCACAGAATCACAGACGATGGATTTAGCAGGCTTTTCAGTAATTTGAACACCTTTTCAACCCACTCGATCATTGCACAGTTACGTCCACCGTGCAAAGTACGCCTTCGTTCGCCATGGCGCAAATGGTATGCAAAACAAACGGATTCACACAGCAATACCAGAGTGAGCGAGCAAGATAGAGAGTGAAACAAAGAGGAAAAAACAAACATTCCATTCGGATGTATATGATGGTATAAATTGTGTTCTGATAAATGGAATTGTCTCGTTTTGGAAATAAAACGCATGGAACCGGATCCGCACTCGAATCCGGCTTTCCGGTACACATTGTATGCGGTGTTGTGCCACTTGTGCGGGAAAAGAGACGGCAAGGAGTTTGAAGAGCAACAAGAAGAGCAAGAGTCGTCACAAAGAACACAAATCACCCATTTTGTCGAACGGTAGTGAAAGATGTAAAAAAAGAAACAGATAACACCAGTTTGCCCTTGAGGTACTATGCTTTCCTTTTGATTGAATACGAAAAGAAACGACCATGACGACGGTCATGTTTCTTCATACCTCCTTCCTGGGTTGAATTTGTGTGTTTATTCTTTGAAACCCCCTCATACAGCCAATACTTCCACAACTATTTCGCCCTTCCTCGGGTTTGTGTGAGTCAAGCTAAAAAGACAATCAGAACAGGACGTCCCGTGACACACTCTATGATATAATATTAGACATTTCCATGGTGATTCATTCAGTATACGAAATGGGCTAACATGAGAGTGGCTGATTTGTCCACAATCAAGCAACGTATAGACCTTTCTTTTGAAAATGGATTTGTTAATTCAAGAGCCTCCATCTTTGGATATCTCTTACGTTATTCTGCAAGTGTCAAGGTAATTGGAACCAAACCCTGAGCAAGCTGGCAACAGCAAGCTGTATGAGCAAAATCTAAGGCTACGCAACGAACGTCACTTCTCACGAATACAGAACACAAACAATAAAACATTTCCTGTCTTTCGTACAGATATTTTCGATGCGAAAGCATATCAAAGGAGCCACATTCTTCTTCCTCTTGTTACAATTTTGTAATTCTATGAGTGTTTGTTTGCTTTTTTTACAAACATGTTTTCGGTCCCGGCACCTTTCACGGTGTCATTCCTGGATTATGGATGGTAATTTTCACCCGAAGCAACACAAAGGCTTCTCATCTTCTGATTGTCTGAGGGCGTTTCGTGCGTTGTTCCATAATTATCTTACCATATTCTCGCATCGATTGCCTGCCAGTACAAAAAAGCAACAACATCAAGCGAGTTGATTTTTACACAAGATAGCGTAGCAATTGTTTTGCTTCTGGATTTCTTAACCTCTTCGCATAGAAGAGTTCCGGAGGGGCATACAAATGGGCTTGATGAGTAATGGGACTTTCGTTCGGCGCAGCGAGGTAGATACGACGCATCGACTAATGGATGTGGTGCTCGTTAGTACTTGGTTCCGTCCGTCGCACTGCTAGTCTAATGCTGAAGAAATTAGTACCTCGGCACATTTTCCGTACGCACGTTTCTGTTTTTCCATCGCATAGCTTTTAATGGTCATAGTGGAGTCTAGTCAGCGAGGCTGGGTTCGAAGCAAGCTCAAAATTGAGAGAAAAAACATATCTCCTGTGTCGTGTTTCTCAGCAAAGGACAATCGACTGCTCGAATTCATTAGTTGAGTAAGCCGTGCCGCCAAAGAAGTCATTGTATATAGAGAATGATCTTGATTCGTTTTTCGGTTTACCAGGTGCACAGGATGTACGGTAAAGATATCGATATAAAAGAAGACAACCTAACATAATTAGTAGTAACAGTAGTATGAATTGATGCTCTGAAGATTGCTTTGCTAGGGTTATTTTCCATCTGACCCGTGGTGTTGAGCAATTTACAGTTACAGTACGTAATGCTTCGATATCTTTCAAATGGACTAATCAACCAGCTGATCAATCTTAAGTGACCTTCCCAGTTATCTTTTTAAATCAAATTTCGAATTTCTATCCGTAGAGAAAATGTTTGAGCCGTGTTAATGTCCAGAACATGAGAAATAGTAAGTTCTAACTAATTGCTTGATGAACGCTCCCGACTGAGCCGCTATCGGTTTCATTGCAGTTGCAGTTTATCCTCCTTCGGAATCCCTAGTACCTCGTATTCATCTCATTTCTCGCTATCAGTGTTTATAATACGCATCTCACGGCCACGATTACAGGAGCGGTCCACGAGTGTGAGTCGATCAATATGCAAATTATATTCAGAGCGCGTTTATAGGAAAACCCTTCGCAACCGCATACTCGTACTCAGCACCCATTTTCAGCTTGTTCTTCACGGTCATAAGTGACAACACACACACACATGCTCACACAAAAATATCCATGCGTAATGAAACAGACACAATATACATGTTTATTTTTCGTGTCTGAACGCATGCTGAAGCCCTCATGGTAGATTCTGAACCTGCTCCCCTTATTACGACCTATGCCCTCAGCCATCACAATCGAGTTCTGGTGTTGCATAAATTATACTGTACCTTCCATTTTGCCGATTACAATCGTTTTTCGGTTGCAATCGATAATTTTAATTTTATACCTGCATTTGAATTACACATCGTAGTCGCTGTAAGGGTGTACAGAGTGTAAACTTCTCGCTTCACATGTTCCGTTTACGCTAGTGGTTTGGTTAAATTTTAGATTTTCGGTGAAAGTTATCACGTGGAATCCAGTGTCAGATAACGCAAAACCTTAAAGTTTTTAGCCCATGCTGCTGCGTAACGTAATGTTTCATGCGGTACTGATAATGGCATATTGAGACAACGTATCCAGCCTAGCCGAGCCATAAGGGATCAATGATAGGATCAAATATTCACCACAGAATAATAATAATAATGAGAGATTAGGGAAATTTGCTGTACTATGTGTCCTACAGGTTCGGCATAACGGAGTGCTGTTCGATGGCTCTCTCCGAGCGTGTGTGTGTTCATGCGAGTGTGTTAGAAGGATTTCTGGTTGAACAATTGAAAACAAACCATTGTCGTTTGATTCTGCTGGGATGGGCTGAGTGGTTTACAGGTCGTCAGTGCTGTCAAGTCATGTATAGCGAATATTTCTCCTACAATAGACAGCAAGTCCTCTGGTGGCAAGATACGTTCCAGTACAGAAGACCACCCACTTCGAAAGGCTGGCAACACACGTCAGAAAGGACACTGCTGGACGACCGCTTTTCATTTCAAAACTATGCCGTATTTTGAGATTCATGACCTCCATACGCCATTCTGTACACCATACAGCCACGGTAAATATGCAAAACGCATTGAAAGGGAACAACACATTATCAGAAACATAATTACAAATCTCCCACAAACTAGTTTCTCATTCTATGTCCCACAACAGTGCCCCGCCTTCTGTAGTTTCCTTCGGCGAGGGGCCAAAACGTGTTTCAAAGTTCAACCTGACAGCAATGCATGGGCAGGAATAAATTACAGATTTACCGCCCGAAAAACAATTTCAAACTAAGCAGTTTTGAACGTGTTCGGAGGGAAATGATACTTAACCGGTGCTGAAAACAGGTACGAGAAAAAAAAGGAATGCTACAGACGCGCTGTTTGTTTGTAAGGGGGAACTTCCCACGGAACGTACACACACACAGTTCCGGGATGAACATGATGGAAGGTAGATCCTATGGTTCCTCAGATCCTCAGTTTTTTTTTGTGCCCTTGTGTATGTGTTTTGGCACACAGAGATGAAAAGCGCCACCATTTTCATTAGTAAAATTTTAATTAGTACCCTGTCCCGGTATTTTATTTCGTTTCGATTTCAACCCATTCACCTGCAAATACCCATCACACCGGTGTTGATTATTCCACCGATTCCTCCCAGCTGGCAAAAGCTGCTGGGATTAGGAAAGCAGGTATAACAAATGGTGCCTCGTTGCTCGAGTTGCATCCGGGTCAGGCATGAGTGACGTGAGAACTTTAAATAAGGCAGTGAAAGTCAGACAGTTTTTTTGGGGGTTTTTGTAGAATGTTCGTTCTTTCCATTTGCACGCGTGAGATGTCTGCGATGTATTGGTTGGCGTTACGGCATTGAATAGCGATATGAATAAGTGATGTTGCAATGAATCATTAGAATATACATAAAAATAGCTAGTTTAGTGTACAATGCGAGCATCGGCACGAATGTGTTATTTGTATAACAAAGTACACTTATTCAACAAAAAAAAAAGTTTTCAAACAAAATTTGGATTTCCTTAGTGTTTGAGCGTTTCGTGGAAAGATTTCAACAATAAAATCACTAAATTATCTCTGTAAACAATAGATAGTGGTAAGACTTATTTTATTAAATTTAACGTTTGGTTTCTAATTAAGTATCAATTACTATATAATAAAAATATGCTGTGATCTTTGATCCTTTGACAGAACTTATACTGAATCTTTATGAAACACAACATTTACGCGACATTTGCAAAACTTATCCTCTACCAATTTTATCGTGGATTTTACATGAAGTAATATCATATTATGATTTTAATTTAGACACCAAGACAAAGTTTATGAAAAATAACACAAGTCCGAGACGTCACCATTGTCTTGCATTGGTTATACAAATGATAAGTTGGTTTAGAACAAATAAATGAGTCAAATTAAACAAAGCGTGAGCCGCTCTTCGTTCTTTTCAAACCAGATACATCGTAAAACAATAAAAAATGGGAATGATAACTTAATTTAATGATGATAACTTTATTTAATTTAACCATTAAATGCTTTAAATGCTATAACTAAGCAATCTTTTTTGCTTTATGCTTGAATATATTTTCTTATTCATATTTTTTTTTTTGTTATGCCCACTACCATTCACTTGTTGATCAACTGGGGTTTTGTTCCGTTTGGTCGAAAATAAAACATCTTTTAACCATCAATTGCCTTTCAGTCCTTTTAATGGAGGGCGGAAAACCCACGATGACGTTCATCTCAAGAACATAGGGTTGATGACGACAAATTGATCATGTAATAAGTTGTCCAAAAACGCTTCTAGTCCACTCTGTACTCTGTTAAACATTCGTAAGATGAAAGAAAATTAGCTCAACGCTGTATATGTTCAGATCCAAACATGCCGCCTGCAGCGCGATGATCTATTACACCGATCATTGCGGCTCATTTTTAACCATCTTACTAACCCCCAAACAAAAACTTCCACATTGTGAATCTTTTCAATAAACCCTATACAAGGCGTCATCTGTACCTGTTATAGCAAACGGATTCTTGAGAACTATAAAACCACACTCCCTATTTGTGTGGTGCCTCTTTTTTGTCGAAACTTTTCGCTGCAATTCGGGTTGAAGCATTTTTCTGCAGCGCCCATAGACAAAATTCCACTGGACGGTAGAACTACCCACCCATTAATCATGCGAGAAAAGCTGTGCTTTTTATTTCACCTCGATATTTCTTTTTTCCGGGTTTTCCTGCCCCTTTTCCAAACACATTTTTCCGACCAGTTTTTCAAATCAGTAAGCCGCCAAAAATATATCAGTACCAGCGTTTTATGTTTGGTTTGTTGGGAAGGGAACTTTAGCGGAATCTCACAATTGTTTCATTTTTGTTATTCGGTCCCGTTGGCATCTTGTTATTTTAAATCGAAGAGTGAAAAATAAAATTTAAAGAACGAGGCATTCTTCCAATAATAAAGAACTGAGATGGAATTGTGTCATTTCCGTTGCTTCTCATTTTTATTTGTCGTTTGTTGGGTCTAGTTATACATAGAAACAGCAGTAGCAGCAGCAGGACTTTCCAGAGATTGATATTTAAGCTTGGGCCTGGTGTGGAGACAGTGCCAAACTAGCATAAAACCAGCTCTGAGTTGGAATGCGAAGCCGTGAAACAAACGGAAGGATGCTGCTATAAAGGATAGTTTGCCTTACCCAAACTTCTGTTTCCCTCATTCAGGGACGGCAGCTTCTTCAGTGCAGTGTCAAACGGAGCTTACTGAAGGACAACTCGTTTTAAAGGAGAAAAAAAACAAAATCAAAAGTTGTCGAAAAAGGGCTCAATTGTTTGAGCACAGATTCTTGCTGCAGATAGTTAAAATTGCTGGTCCATTTCTGTGTTTTATATTATACGCTTTTTTATCTATAGAAAATGAAAAAAGGCGAATGAGAAGAAAAAGATACAGAGTGTGCACTCAGGAAACACTATTCAGCAACTACGGGTTCGGTCACAAAACGAGTTTATTGCTGATCAATAAAATATTCATAACCCCCCGGAGCAGAAAGCGTGATGCAGTTCATGGTTAAAAAGCAGTTCCACAACTCAATGGTGCGTATTTGATTTGGGCGCCACTTGATGGAACTATCTTGAGACAGTGGTTTCGTTGGAATTTGGTAACCCGAGCTAGACCTCTGATCGTCCATGATGTGTCCAATTTTCTGTGAAATTTTATTTCCGTCCTAAAAAACCTGGGTATAATTACATTTATAAACTTTATCCAGCTCTTCTAGGGCCTTGCAAGGATGAGGTTATGTAGTTCACTTCGGTCAGTTCGCAATGTCCATCCACATTCTCTTGCTCTCTTTTCTTTCTTTCTTTCTTTCTATCTCTCTCTCTCTCTCTCTCTCTCTCTCTCTCTCGCTCTCTTTCTTTCACTTTCTCTCACTTTATTTTTCCCTCTTTATATCTGGAAGCCTTTTGGTTCAGGAAACGTGTTAAAAGACGAATGGATTCAATTACACTTTTTTATGCAGCCGGAAAGGATCCTTTTTCCAATTTTGATTTCAATTTGTTCCCCTCTGGGGAAAACAAAGCGTGTAGGGCTCTTGTTTACTTCTGTGTTTTTGGTATCACGGAAAACGCAGGCGTTTTTTAATTTTTTTGCTTTTGTAACAATTAGCTGCCCTACAAGAGGAGAGTTGTATGAGTGACAGTAGAATGACAAAAACGGTAACACTCTCGATAAAATTGCTAGGTAAAAGTTAATTTAAAAATGCTTGAAGCTATGAATATGCCGCTTTTGTTGCGTTTAACAACTCGGACCTCTGTGTGACGCATTGCGTGACTCTGCGGGCGGTGCTTTTGGTACAGTAAACTGGAGTGTCAACAATACGCCTTGTTATTTTGAAGTTGATATTTGACAAATAGTTATAAATGTGTTAACTAGTACTTATAAGCTGATTAAATAAAGATGATTACTTTTATCCTCTAGATCAAACAATCAATTAGAGTGAAAATGTCATAATCATACGCTTTAGGCACAGTGCTTCAATCATTAAATCTACTGAAAGCGTGTTTGCAAAAAAGAGCTAAAGCGCATCGACAAATCATTTTCATTATTCGTACGAATCCATTCAATCAACCATAAGTAGATGTGTATGTATTTATTAATTTCCAATTAGTTAATTCACCGTATTTGCCCTCGAACCATTGAACAAATTATAATGTAAAAAACATGTATTCCCTCATTTGTCATCCCAAACCGAGGGAGCTCCGGTGTTTAAATCATCTCCGAAACACAACTATTCCTAGCATTTCTTTTTCACATTTTAAGCACTGTCTAGGGATAGAGGACGCAAAGCCAGTGGAAAACTATACAATACTATCAAGACGGGCGTACCCTTAACTCCCTCTGTCATCCCGGTTGCATTGATCCTGGAAGCGGCATGATTCATCATGCAGGCTGAGGCATCCACTTCTATTTTTACGCTTTTGTTTTGCCATTTTTGCTTTCGGCTCATTTTGCTCCATGAGTCTATCCTTTCCTGCCCATTGCTAAACCCAACTAAACTCTCCAGCGCGTACACTAGTATTTAGTAAATGTAGCACATTCAGATTAGATCCCGTCCCCTAGGTTTGTCGTCTCAATAGCTTGTAACAATAGAATGTAACAATCAAACGCACTCAGGTCCCTCGCACACCTCTGTCAAGTACGGAGGCGCCGTAGGTTGCGCAAAAGAGGACAGAATTTATGATAGGATTACATTCCCGGCAAGATAATGTCTGTAAGCACCTGGATATTTTTTATAAATCGTCTTCGATCCATTGCAGACTGGCTTTCTGTAAGGTGTACTCTCCGAATGGTTCAGTTTCCTGGGCTGTGTGGCATCCCGGTGCCCCAAAGCCCGGGTCGATGGAGCCTGATTGCGGTCGAACATGAATCACGTTAATGGTGGTTTTTGGGATGTTTTAACTGCCTAAGCTAGTGTTAGTCAAAGCATCGAAATGGGCTTGTTGGGAGCTTACTACAGTCCAAAAAGTACACGAACACCCTACCTCATCACTCATTTCGAGTACGGGTTTGACTTGCTTTGTGAATGTTTTGACTTGCCCCGTTCATCCCGGAAGACGGCAAAGCAAAGCAATGCTCATTGCCGATACTGAGGATAGGAGTACGATACTGAGGATAGGAGAGTTTATACTTATGAGATCAGCTGGCAGATTATGGATTAGAAGCGCCTTTTTGTTTTCATGCCAGCGCCGTTTTGTTTTTATTCCATACAACAGCTATAGTAAGTCGTAAGAAAAATAGAAAAACTTTTACCATTTGATACAAACAGAGAGCACGTTGGCACTTTCCGGGCACGTTTTGTGTTTGATGGTCTCCTTTCGGCTGAAGCAATGCCACAACCATCACTGGACAAAGCGCCATGACAGCGATTAGCAAAGTTTACGAGTAGAGTAGCCGAATGCGAACAAAAGTTAACACGGCAATTTGCACCCGGTGTGGTAGTCCCCGGGGCAGTTATTCATAATTTGATACCGAGTCCATTGCAAGTAGGTACTTGTTGGAAGATTGTAAGCGTGCAATTAGGATATTCACACATCTGCTTTGCTTCATTTGTCGCTTCCTCGACTCATGGTAAACCGAAGCTCATGGTAACCGAAGCACCGAAGCTCATGGTAAACATCGATCTTGACTAGAGCTTACCTGCCGAGAGATGAAAACATTTGTCATTTATTTGAAGCGTATTTTTGCAATATCCCACTGTCGCGATCGCGTTTTCCGTAACCTATTTGTCGAAGCTTCTAATGAATGGCTAACTTTCACAGCAAATATACGTTGGACTTTTGTCGTCTGTAGGTGTTCACGGCAACGGAAGCCTTCTCATACCAAGAGAAAAGCGTAAAAGAGAAGGAGAGAAAGATAGAGTAAGAGAAAGGAAAAACTTTTCCCAGCCTGGTATCTACGAAAGCGAATGATTTGACCCGAGCACAAGTTGGCAGGAGCTCGGTCTTGCATGTTAATGAAATGTACGCCTTACGCACAGGTGCACACTCATGAGGTATTTAGCATGTGTGCCTGTAGTGCTTGCCTGTCAAGGACCTGTGAGCTTTACGGGTCAAAAGGATGTGTAAGAGGCAATCTGGAGCAGTTCCTTATTTCCACCTGCAATCACAATCCTAAAGCTCGTCGCTCGCATGAACTACACGTGAGCCACGAACGATAGTCATCTTGAAAGTACGGTGGATGGTATAATAGTCAAGCCAAAGGTTGGTATCACAGGTGCACATTTTACATCGTGGCTGATTAGAAATTGACATGGCAGGCCCGTGCTCTCAGTCATCGAGCCAACGCAAAGCCACATAGGCGAAAAGCCTCCTGGAGCGAAAGTATGCGCGTTCGCACATTCTTCATCGGTAATGTTAGTGAGTGGCGACAATGTGGTGAACAAGAAACGCGGTTGGGTGCAATTTTGATGCTCACACGTTCGCTTCGCTTCAAACACGGCTGCTGGAGGGGCCATGTGCGGACAAAATTCATTTCATCGTACCTAAACAAGGGCTCAGGTTTCTCATTTTCCCACGTTGCGAACACATATGTCACGAATACGTGGTCCGCACGGTCATGCATATAAATGACGGAGTCGTTTCTTCGCCTAACAGGTGACCTCCTGGGGCGTTCTTAGCTGCTTTACCGGAACTTAGAAAGGTTCAAGGGAAAAAGCGACACTTCTTCACAATAAATTCTCTCACCACGGTCACAGTTGCTGGCATAGCCGGAGAACTCTGGGATCCTAATGCTTTGGGTGCAAAGGCATACGCTTATGATTGCTTTAAATTAGATGTTAGTTTCTTTTTTTATTGCTATTTTCTACCTCAAACCTGATCGAAAAAATGCTTGACCATACACGCGTGGTGCATTGGAATCGTGCTGTCTCTCATCAGAAACTGGGCTTTAAACAAAAGGCATACTACCGTTCCCCCAACGCGTTCGATGGGCATTTTAGTCGCTGTTTGCCTAACCGTACAGGGTTCGTCGACTTCCAGTATCATCCCTCCTCTAGACCGCTTTCTCTAATCAGCGTCTTAGGCGTTGGCAGAGGGTCTTTACAAACAAACGGATTTTGTGTTGTACGGTCCTAAGGACAAGACGTTGAATCGTGCCAGATACAATGATTCGTGATATGCGTGAAGCTACATTTAATCGCAAAACCGGCACGAGGGTTATTTGGTTCGATGCAAGAAAATCATTTAACACTTTCAGAGAAAGCATGTTGTTAAACGACACTCAATTCATTCGGCACTCATTGCTGGTGGAGGAAAAATGAATCAAACATTTTTGAGTTTTTTAAATTTTTATAACACATTGCTTTTGATGCTCACATAACACATCGGTACAAGGTGGCTCTTGTCAAATTGTCAAAGTCTGACGAAGTCAATCATTTCATTGCTGCTGCACAAGTAAGATTAGTTTTTTGAAGAAAGGATTTTCAATGAAGTGATTGTGATTGTACCGTAAATTGTGATGCATTTCGTGTAATTTATGAATATTGAGGATTTACAAATATACATGTTAATAATGATTAACGTTCGATTCGATCTGTTGGTGTTATCTCCCGTGATTCTCGACAGAGCACGGTTCAAACGCGTAGTGTGGGAAGCATCTGATACCGATCGAGTCGAATATTCCTGATCGCTCAAAGGCTCCCGAACATCGTGGCTAAGAAAATGACGGAAGCGGTAGCTCGAGTCAAGCGATTGATTTTTTAGCGTCACAATAAAAGAATTACATAAGACTGTGTAGCAGATTTACTGCTAACAGTTGAACCAACTCTTAAAGCCACCTCAACATAATCGTTGCTAACCAAAACCATCCAACTAAAAACACATTCAAATTAACCAGCAATCAAATCAGGTGAGACAGAAAACCTACCATGCAATAAATGCTTAGCACACACAAACCGTAGGACAGGAAGCGCGAACCGACAACTTATAAAAACATAACGCGACGGTAACATGAA
>SIXB01004426.1:0-17451 GCA_007018985.1 Anopheles bwambae
GGAGAGCGTCCGCACGGAGAATCAATACCGCACCGCTAGCGTGCGGAAATGTATCGCACACATTCATAGTCGGCGCGGAGAACGTCCGCACAAAGAATCAATACCGCACCGCTAGCGTGCGGAGATGTATCGCACACTTTCATAGTCGACAGGGAGAGCGTCCGCACGGAGAATCAATACCGCACCGCTAGCGTGCGGAAGAATCATTTCCATTTATCTGGCGATGCGGTACTCGTTCACTCAGTGTAAAGATTGGAATGAATCATTCAGTTCTGATTCATTTTGCCCATGTCTACTTCTAACATATGGAAAATTACCTGCAGTTTCGGTCTGGTGAAAAAAAAATTACTAGAGCGAGAGTGTATCGTTATTTTGCGGAACGGGAAAGAAGACATGGATTACAGAAGCTTTCTCGTTTTAGTCAACACACTATCAGATCGAAAAAGCATGCTGATTTTTTGAGTAGGAGAATGAACTCCGCACCGCGTGCGGTGGTTTGTTGCACACTTTCATGATCGGTATATTTCCGGGAGAGTTTCCGCACGGAGAATCGATACCGCACCTCTAGCGTGCGAAGATGTATCGCACACTTTCATAGTCGATAGGGAGAACGTCCGCACGGAGAATCAATACCGCACCGCTAGCGTGCGGAAGAATCATTTCCATTTATCTGGCGGTGCGGTACTCGTTCACTCAGTGTAAAGATCGGAATGAATCATTCAGTTCTGATTCATTTTGCCCATGTCTAGTGCGGAGATGTATCGCACGCTTTCATAGTCGATAGGGAGAGCGTCCGCACGGAGAATCAACACCGCACCGCTAGCTTGTGGAGATGTATCGCACACATTCATAGTCGGCGCGGGGAACGTCCGCACAAAGAATCAATACCGCACCGCTAGCGCGCGGAGATGTATCGCACACTTTCATAGTCGACAAAGAGAGCGTCTGCACGGAGAATCAACACCGCACCGCTCCCAGCTAGCAAAGCCGAAGGCCTTTGTATGGGAGCCATCGCGCTCATCAAGCCCAAGTAGCAACCGAAGCTTTTTTCTCCCACCCAAGTAGCAGAGCCGAAGTTTCGATCGCTTTTGGCGGAAAACTGCTCGATTTTGTCGTGCGGGGGAGGAGCTTTTTAACATTTTTAAAAAGATGATATCGAAGATCCGTCTATGCCGCAACAAGACTGAGCAACTCGCCGTTATCGGAGAATTACTCATGCTTAATGGATGATCTCCGAATTGTGTTATGGAACGCGCAGTCGGTGAGGGCTAAACAAATTTCTCTAAGCGATTTTCTTCATCGACATTGCATTGACATCGCACCTATTGTTGAAACACTTCGTGAAATATACTTCGACGTCAATTCCAAAGAAGTGGAGACCAGCAAACTACAATCTCAAACCGAGTCGCTATAATCCGCAACACAAACTTTCAAGGAAAGTTGAGCAACTCCCAGCACATTCACCTGCCTTTTGGAAGATGGCGAAATTATTGAAGGAAAAACCTCGTCCGATACCACCATTAAAGAGCGCCGCTCTTGATAAACTGCTTATTACCGCTATTGAAAAGATCAACGCTCTTGCTGAATAATCTGCTGCGGCTCATCGTATTGGACTCTCAATCAATAGTCCCCATGATAGTGATGTCTTTGCATCCAACACTGCAATTGATAACGTACCACCAACTTTACCACCTGAACAACGTGTTACAGTCACAGATATCGAAGCCGCCGTCAAACGTCTTCGGAACATGAAAGCTCCAGGCTTTGATGGCATTTTTAACACCTGCCTTAAACGTCTGAATATCCAAGCTCTGACATTGCTGATGAATATATTCAACAGTTGCCTTGACCTAAACATTTTCCCACAATCCTGGAAATGTGGTAAAGTGATCCCGATTCTCAAGCCTGGTAAAGATCCCACATAACCTTCCAGCTATCGTCCGATCAGCCTGCTGAGCTCTTTTGGCAAACTGTTTGAAACGATGATTTTCTGGAGACAGCGAACCATTGTCAACGAGTCTCAAATATTATCACCACAACAGTTTGGTTTTCGGCCTGGACATTCAAAAACTCACCAACTAATCCGCCTACAAAATGCTTTATTAGAGAATAAGCGTATCTCAAGATCCACTGCAATCGTAATGCTAGATGTAGAGAAGGCGTTCGACAATGTATGGCATGATGGGCTCATCCACAAGCTCCTTCAGTCCCAACTTCCATTATAACTGATTAAAATGATCAAGAATTATTTGCATCAGCGCACCTTTCATGTTGTCCTTGGGCATTGTGTATCTGAGGTGCAACGTGTTCCAGCTGGCGTACCACAAGGCAATATTTTGGGGCCGCTTCTATATTTGCTGTTTACGGCGGATCTTCCTGTTCTTCCGAACGGCACTGAGTTGTTTCTATTCGCAGACGACACGGCTATTGCATCAAAAGGTAGAACACCAGCAGAACTAAGACGTAGAGCGCAACGATCCTTGGACATCTTGCAAGACTATGCTTCTGAATGGAAGATTCGAATTAATAATACCAAGACATCGCCTAAGACATAATTTAGTGAAACCCACTACTCATGAACTAATTGTGGGTGGAATATCAATCCCTTCATCATTGATAATCATCAATAAAGTCTCATCATTGATAATAAGCTCCTAAACAACTATCACACTAAGGAACTTTCAACTCGAATGATCACACTGCTGAAAAAACTTTACCCTTTACTGAATCGTAATTCCCGGCTGTGTCTAAAAAACAAAATTGCTGTATATAAGCAAATAATCTTACCAGCGGCAACGTACGGCATCCCTGTATGACAACGTAATGCTTACACAAACATCCGCAAAGTCCAGATGGGATTAAATCGTTTTTTGCGTCTAATCGTGAATGCCCCACGCTGGATGAGGCTCGAAGAATTGTACGATTCGACTGGCACTCAACCTCTAACTGAAATCGCCTATGAAATGACCGAACGGATCAAAGAAAAAACCCAACAATCTGAGTTCCTTCTTCTAAGGGCTCTTTTTGATGTAAATAATATTTTATAATTTATTTTTTCGTTAGGTTAAGCTAGATTAAGTTAACAAATGGCCAAAGCCTTACATTGTTAAATCCTAAATGAAAAGCTAAACTGTCGCGTGATAAATTTGAATTTGGCGATGAAAAGCGATGACGCTAAATCTCGCAATCTCTTATCTTATAATTATAAACAATATTTAAAATAAACAAATTTAATAATAGTAAAAGTATTATGAGAAAAAAAAGTGAAATAAACTAGATTTTCAAAATCAAATCGGAAATATGATAGTAATAAAACGATGACGGTAGCACATTCAGCCTTGCATAGGATGAAGAAAGACGAAGCTATAATTTAGATCAGAAATTTCAAACTGATGGCCCACGGGTCAAATGTATCCCGCGAAGTCTTTCTGTGTGGCCTGGGATATTTGTAACCAAAATTTATTTTGCATTTCTGCTCCTACAGTACTTGTCAGTCAATTACCTGATACGTCATATATGAAATATGAAAAGGTATTCAACTTCACAGTACAGTACAGTATTCAACATATGTACAGTGGCGGCAACTTAAAGTCGGACACCTCATATTTTCACCTTTAATCTGACTTTGCGGCACCCTGGCCAGTTCCCTAGACCACTTATCGGAAACCTTTCTTCACACATCTTTGAGGAAACTCTTAAGCTCTGTCCCTTCAAAAAATCAGATTGCTACCTTTTAAAAGTTCGGAACATCATACAAACATGTGATAAAAGATATGAAATGTATGCGATCCACTGAAAGTCGGGCAGTCTTCATTGCAAAATGACCACGTAGCATGCCAATATTGACCAATATAGTTCTAAAATAATTTGATAATAGTTTCTAAAGTTCCATTGATTATTTTGGGTGGTCGTCTGCCTATATCTAACCTAAGTCGTGCGCTCCAAGGTCCGGATTAACCAATTTAAATATCAACGTAATTTAGAAGAAGGTATTATTGTTATTCATGATTTTATAGTGACTAAACTTTAGAAATAACAGGAATGAAGTTATTGAGAAAATTTTGTCAGTTTAATTAATAAACCTTAAACCTCAATTAATACAAGCAAAAGACAAGAAACAAATTAATAATAATGAAATATTTTGATAGAACTATGTGGAGAAGTCTTCAAAAGGATCCGTTACAGGGTTTTTCAGGGGTTCTCATAGTTATGGGACACTTTCTTGACTTTTTCATATTGTGAAGTGAACTTCATATGATGGAAATTAGAGTCTTTGGCACCCTTTTTGGACAGGCTCCTTGGAAATTCCTATCGGATTTGTCCAATAAGGATGCTATAGAGTCCATTTCCCATTACAATAAGTTCATTTCGCGTAAGAACGACTCAATAAAGTGTCCCACAGCTATGAGAACTCCTGGAAAACCCTGTATTGCGGTTGGTTGATACAAAAAATAATGATTCATGTTTGAGACATCGAGCTTAAGACTACGTGAACATAATCAATGCATATGACAACAAAATAGAATGTTAGAAGACCGCGTCAAAGCTATCGGTTGTAACAAATTTATAACGATAAGCTTTGAGCTAGTAAGGAAGAGACATTTGGTTCAAAGTTTGAGGCAAACGGTCAAAGAATCCTCAAAACCTTATTTTTGAATTATAATTTATGCATCAATAAAACAAAAATATTAGGTTTGATGCGTAAAATGTTGTGCAGTCTGTTAAAATTCGGAAGAAATATTCGTGCCTAAAACCGTTTAACTTGTTACGGTATCTAGAAAGATATCCCCATGACCGCTAATGACAAGAAGTCTTATTCATTACCTTGCTAAAGATAAATACGATTTATGTTATTAACATGTTCAAACATGCTCAGTAAACGCAAACAACAAAAATGTTCAACCAATTCGTAGCAGTAGTTAAAGTAGCAGTAGTCTTTAAAGGCATTTCTTCTACTCCTTCATTTTTGATACTTCTAAAAGTTTAAGTAACTCTAAAATGATGAGAAACAATAGCTCTCTTCAAAATTACTTTGTTACGTTTGTTCCACCAACGGTATTTGGCTGATTCAGACCGTAGTGCGTATGGCCATCTGGTGCGTATAGGTGGTCATCTGCGTATAACCTTATGTTATACGCAGATGACCACCCAAACCAGATGATGGGCCTTTAATAACTGGTATCCAACAATTTTAGAACCATATTGGCCAATTTTTGCCAGCTACTTGGTAATTCTGGAAAGAAATCGAGAATGTCCGACTTTAGCTGCACCGCTTACATGTCATACCTTAAAAACAGTCAAAGTAGCAATCTGATTTTTTGCAGAGACATAGCTAAAGAAAGTCTAGGGAACTGGCAGGGTACCGCAAATTCAGATGAAAAGTGAAAATATGAGATGTCCGATTTTAGGTTGCCGACACTGTATGTACAAACACAGTAAGGAAAAACATTAAAAACTGTTAGTGTGGTCCTTCACGATTCTATTCAGCTTTTTATATGGAGTTTGAGAGTTGGTGGCTGAAATCATGTAAACACGCCATACAAAACCACACACAAAATCAGCCTGCGATTTTCAGCCTAGATAATTGGCCGTTGTCGCAGTAACGGAATGCAACGTTACTACGATTATCCACTAGTATATTTTTCCATCCAGTCCGTGGTAACCAAATTCCGACGAGGTTAATTTTCCTATGAACCGGTCTCCTAGTAATGACTGCTTACTCGGCTGCGTGGTACATAAAAGTAGAGAAATTCTTTTTGGGTTGGCATAAACTTGAAGGTTGTTCAGTCAAGAAGAAGATTTGTTATTAGCTGAATTACCCGATTTTACAAGGGTTGACTTAAATGTCTCGTTTAAATAAAAAAAAAAAATATCCAATCCTAGGAGCTCTCAAACTATCCCAGCGATCTTATCTCAAAGCTTCGTGTCTTCTTGGCTGGCATTATAATCGTAGGCATTTAATATCTACCATAGCAATCATTTGAATACACGTGAGTTGATAGGTAAATCTATATAGATGAATAAACAGGAACAGTCTTGAGTATCAGGAACTCGATCCATTAAATATTTGTGGACATGACAGGTGACGCTCACGCGACATGGATACTAGTGAGCGTATATAATATGAGTGCCGGTGAGCATAGGCGGAGCTTAGTAGTACCGTTACTGCTAAGCCCGCAAAACCGGTTCAAAGCAGACCACGTGCAATACTGCTGCGCGGTGTCGGGCGCAACTTGGTGAACTTGTGCACACGAGCCCTAGTTCAATTCCGCGCAGCAAATAATATTTTTGCTATTACGTTATAATATAGTACCTCTTTTATAAATAGTATCATACAAACAATCGCTATTGCAGCACTCTGTAAACGATTCCGATTAAATGAAAGTAAACACCAGTAGCAAAAGGAGAAATTTTGTGCAACCGACTTTTACTTCTGAATATCCGAAAGTACTTAGATCCGTTCCACGCAAGCCATGTACTCCTTTCGAGACCCTACCCAAGGCAATCTTGACTGGACACTACCTGGCGAGAAGGCGTGGTAACCATCCTCTCCTTAAATACCCGGGCTCGTTTCCTCGTGTCAACTAACCAAGGTGTTCGACATTGGCAGGATTCCCCTTCTGTCCGCATAGGCCCCCACAAACTTGGGGTAACTAGCTGGAAGGCAACCGTGAGGCGCGAATCTCTGTCGATGAAGACGATGCGGGAAGGAAGCACTTGGTGCAAGACCGTGGTCGGCGGGTTCGCTTCGTCCATCCGCTGCGACTGCACGGGAAGGCAGCGGGCATATACTTGACGCACGGAAGTCGACGGCATCGCCAGGACCAGTCACCTTCGCGGCTGGTCGGTGTACGACGGCGACCGGGCGACAATAGGTATTCTTCTGATAAAATAATTCAATAAATAATGAGATACATCAATCCAAGAATGTTCTGTATAAGAACTATGTACTTCAATTATCCGGCGCTATATCCGCTTTGCAGTCTTTGCCTGCCTCAGTGTCCGAAACCACTCACGGTCTCGCGCCTTCGTCTGGCAGTTCGTTATCCCGGCCTTAATGGCGGACGCCCCCACGCCATCTTGCCACCTCAATTTGGGCCTACCATACCTCCACTGTCCTTGTGGACGGCCTAAAAAGACTTTACGGGCTGGGTCGTCCGTTTCCATGCGTACAACATGGCCAGCCCACCGGAACCTGGCGAGTTTGATACGCTGCACGACAGTGAGGTCGTCGTACATCTCGTATAGCTCATCGTTATAACGACTCCTCCATTGTCCTTCTACACATACGGGGAAAGTATCCTTCTGAGCATCTTCCTCTCCAGCGCGGCCAGAAGGGTTTCGTCAGATTTGGACTGTGTTCATGTCTCAGAGGCATATGTGAGTACCGGTACTATATAGGTACTACATAGTCCCAGTTTCGTCCGTCGCGACAGGTTCTTTGAGGTGAACTGCTATCTCAGACTGTAGAATGAACGGTTGGCAGCCAGCATTCTTGAGCGCAACTCAGCTACCATGCTATTGTCCGAACTGACCTTTGACAAAAGATAGGTATATTGCTGGACAACTTCAAAAGTGCATTCACCTTCATCTGTACGTCACGACTACGTAGGTCCTGATTATTTTTTTCGTAGGACTGCTGATTTTGGCCGGTCTGGTGGTACAGTCGTCCACTCGTACGACTTAACAACATGCCCGTCATAGGTTCAAGCCCCGAATAGACCGTGCCCCCATACGTAGGACTGACTATCCTGCTATGGCAACAATAAGTCACTGAAAGCCAAGCTCACTTCACCAGTGGGGCAGGTAGGCCTTGACCGACAACGGTTGTTGTGCCAATGAAGAAGAATAAGCTGATTTCGGCAGCATTGTAGCAATACCTCGCTGATACGGGGGTTAATCCGAAGCCTCTAGAAGGTTAACAAAGGCTCTCCACCTCCTTCTCCTACTCAATACGTCCCCGTCGTACAGAACGGTAACATGTCTCTCAATTATCCAAGCTTGGATATACGGGGAAACTCAACCCCTTGGGTGGATGGGTTGCATAGCTAAATTGAGAGGGGGGTAGATGATTGATCTTCATGACTCTACCTGGGAGCGTCTGTTGTCCATGTTAGGAGCGGCTTCCCCCCAGCGTATGCCTCATCCCGAAGGGCTGTCCTGGTTTCTTCCGTCTTGGCTCGCTGTAAAATTCTAAAAGGTCAGCGAGCGTAGGCCTCAAACAAGACTGGAGGATAGGGGAGAGGCCTTGCAAGCCACCCTCATAAAAAACCTCATGCAACGAAAATTTAACAAGAAAAATCGTATCGGACCAATCGATTCAGACCCTCGCAAGGAAAAAGGACTTACGATTGGAAGCTCGGGACATGGAACTGCAAAACCCTCTCATCGGATGTAAAGACTCAAATTGCGTTCGACGAATTCTCGGCCCGCGGCTTCAAAATAGTAACACTAAAGAAGGTATGCTGGAAAGGCGTGACGGTGCGCCACTACCGTACACGCCGCCTTAGTTACACCTGGAGACACCCTAGCGGTAATCATAAGCCTCAAATCGACCACGTTCTGATTGACGGAAAAAACTTCTCGGATTTTATCGACGTTAAAACGTAAAGAGGCGCAAACGTCGACTCGGACCATTTCCTGGTCATGGTAAAGCTGCGCCAGAAACTCTCCGTGGTTAACAACCAACGGAGTCAGCCCACCTCATGGCTCAACCTGAACCGGTTGAAGTGTGCTGATGTGGCAGAGGGGTATGCGACAGCGCTCGGGGAAGCGCTACCGGCCGACAACAACATCGCCGTGATGCCCCTCACAGCCCACTGGTGTATGGTGAAACAAGCCATCAGCACTGCAGCCGAACACAAGATCAGCCGCTTACCACGTAGAGAGAAAAAGGAATGGTTCGACGAAGAGTGCAGACGAGCACTATCGGAGAAGAATGCTGCGCGCGCCCGCATGTAACGGCATGAAACCCGTCAGAGCGAGATCTACAGACGATTGAGGAAACAGCAAACCCTGCTCTTCCAGGCCAAGCAGCGCCGTTTTGAAGAGTCAGACGAACAGCTGCTGGAGTAGCTTTCTCAGTCGGGAGACACCCGTTTTTTTTTACAGAAGAGTGAAGGAGGCACGGAGCGGGTTGGCTCCTAAAACCGCAATGTGCCGGAATGCGGAAGGAAATCTCAAAACGGACGAGCGGGAGGTGATCGAAAGGTGGAAGTGCTACTACGAAGGACAACTGAATGGAGCCGAGTCAGGAGAGGCTGGCGCAAGTGGCAGAACAAGGCAACCACTACAGCAGCAGCACAGCAGTAACAATAGTGCATCGGCGCAGACGACGAGGTGCCCCTGACATCTTTGGATGAAATTGCCAGCACCATCAAGCAGCTTAAGAGCAATAAGTCTGCCGGCAGCGATGGACTGGCGGCCGAGTTCTTTATGATGGGACCGGAGAGGCTTACCGTCGAAATGCATCAGCTGATTGTGAAAGCAGGAGGACTGCAGGAGGAGTGGAAGCTGGGTGTCATTCACCCAGTGTACAAAAAAGGTGACAGACTGGATTGCTCGAATTTTTGAGCCATCACAGTCCTTAATGCCGCCTACAAGATGCTGTTCCACAGGGCAGACTTGTGCCCCTTGCTACAACATATTATGGGCTTCACCGATTGCTGAGATCCAGAAGACTTCAAGCCCGCACGAAATGTGAGATATATCGCGCATTGATTCGCCCGGTGGTCATCTACGGATACGAGTCCTGGACAAAGCGGAGGATGCAAACGCTCTGGGCGTGTTTGAGCGACGCATCCTCCGGACCATCTTTGGCGGTGTGTTCGAGCATGGAGCGTGGAGGAGAAGGATGAACCACGAGCTTGATGAGCTGTACGGCGAACCTAGAATCCTGACGATGGCGAAGGCTAGTAGAATACGATGGCTGGGACATGTCATGAGGATGCCAGACTCATGCCCCACCAAGAAGGTGTTCGACAGCGATCCGCAGTTCGGCATAAAGCGCAGGGGTGCACAGCAAACCCGATGACTGGACCAGGTGTAGCGAGACCTGTCAGAAATCGGGTGTCTACAAGTGTCTTGAACGATGTTCTTGCAATGTTTTAAAAGATAATTGGAACGATACAGACCCCGCCATGTCACTTGGACCACTGATGAAAAGGACTACATGGATCAAATGCCAGAGAATAAAACGATATAGACCCTCGCAATTTCATTTGGCCCACTAAACTGGACTATATACGGACCATTTCTGATGGATGGATCAAACGAAATGCCTGGAATCCAAACTATACAGACCTCTGCATTGCCATTTGGAACACTGAACTGGAATAGACGACCTCGAAATCCGAATTATGTAGAGTTTCGCTACTCTCATAGGTCCACAAAATCAAGGACTAGGTTGAATAAACCAAAACGTCCGAGTACACCCGAGATAAGGTGCCCTTTCATGGCTCAGAGAAGGAAATCTCTCCCAGCCAATATGGATTGTAGCGCCATGAACTACATTTGTATTCTCTATTACTAAGCAATACGGCCTTTTCGGACCGTTCCGCCTGAATAAAAAAGGTATTCGGATTTATTTATTTATGGTCAATAAGGATACTAAAGCATTTTTCGATATAAATTTGCGAAAGTTTGATCCTATCTAGTACGTTACTGTAGCATATCTGCTATACAGAACTTATTATAATACACAATATCAGCTATAGACTCAATGTAACAGACCTCGGAAAGCCAAACCATACTATTGCAACACATTCATTATAACACACTCAGCAAATCAGATCATACCATAACAAAGCAACCGGAAGAATTCAGGCCCCACCGTTCATATAAAAACAATTGTGACACACTTCTTGAAAACACCCGAAAGATGTATATTAAGCAAATCAGGCGTTACTGCAGGCAAACTAGGGGAACCGAGAACGCATAGCAACTTATTGCTAAAAGCGCAGTGTAGGCAAAGATCGACGAACGCACCCGGACTTTAGCTAGAACAGTTTATACTTTCCAGAACCTTAGTAAAACACTAAAAGCGCAGCATAGGCACATAATTGTTATGGCCCAAACTGCCTAACACATTAAGCCACTCACCGACGACAGGCAAGGGTCTTCGTGTGATGTGTGAGTGTAGGAGGTCGGGTCTCTCGGGAGAATGAGAGGGCATCAAGTGGGAACCGAGCGGCGGTCGGGCACTCGGTACGGGCATTCAGAGGGGCAAAGATATCATTAGCGAATACACGGTTTTTACCTACATCTTAAGCTTAAACCCTTCCCGCGTTGTTGGCCGTTGTTAAGTAGCGCAACATATCACAACAGTGGCGACGAGAGTAAAAGAAAAAAGAGACTATTTTAATCCAAACAAGTATTTATTTCTTTTATCGAACCCGACGAATTTTAATTTGCGTGCTATTTATTAAAAGTGTGTCGTTTATGGAACTCTAAGTGTTTTATATTGTGTGTATCGCGCTAATAAGACGGGACAATTTCGCGTAAGCGTAGAAGTATGTTAAACCCGAACGAAATGATGGAGGATGAAGAGCATCGACGTTTATCACAAAATTGGGAAAACGCAGGTTTTAGCAACGGGCAGCAGCAACAGCAACACTCATTGCCAAACAGTGCAGCGTTACCAGCTCAGCCACAGTCGCAAAACATGGCCGGAGCGCCATCGCAGCAAGGTGCATCGACCTCGAGCCCGGACGCTGGGATGCTTTCGCAGATGATTCAACTATTGCAACAGCAAATGAGTCCGCAACAACAGCTCATGACACAAATAATGCAATACCTACAGCAACCGGCAGCACAGTTGCTACAGCACCCACAGCATCCACAGCCTCCGCAACAAAGTTCAACACCGACGAACCCCGAGCTTATCCTCGAAGCTTTGGCAAGCAACATAAGTGAATTCCGGTATGATGCAGAATCGGGATCAACATTTAAGGCATGGTTTGAGCGGTATGAAGATCTATTCCTACGGGACGCTTCCCGACTCGACGACGGTGCAAAAGTAAGACTCCTAGGACGTAAGCTGGGCACCGTAGAACATGCACGTTATACCAGTTTTATTTTACCCCGCGCACCCCGTGACATGACATTCGATGAGACGGTAGAAAAATTAACGGCGCTTTTCGGCAGAACAGAGTCTTTACTAAGCAAACGCTACAAGTGTATGCTAATAGCTAAATCGTCCAAAGAAGATCTGCTCACGTTTGCTTGCCGTGTGAATAGGGCGTGTGTTGATTTTGAGTTCGCTGGGATGAATGAGGAGCAATTTAAGTGTCTTATCCTGGTGCGCGGGCTTAAGGAAGAAATCGATACCGACATGCGCAATCGGCTGCTTGCCCGCATTGAGGAGAAGAACGACGTAACATTGGAGCAGCTATCGGCAGAATGCCAGCGTATTACTAATATAAAGGTGGATAGCGCGTTGATCGCTAATGATCACGGAGAACGAGTGTTTGCAGTGAAAAACGGTGGCCAAAGATCGCATCAACAGCAGTTTTATCGGCAGCAGTACCAACCTTACGGTCAACAAACACAGACACATCCCAGAGGAAACACCATGTATTTAAAAAAGCGAATGCGTGTTGGTCGTGCGGTGGTCCCCATTGGAAGAGAGAATGTCCATATAAGTCACATGTATGCACGGATTTGCGGAGATTACTCGACGGGGCTGAATGACATCCTACGACCACATGAGTACCCGCTTCCACTGCCAGAGGACATTTTTGCTACGTTAGCCCAATGCCAAATTTTCAGTAAGATTGATCTCTCCGATGCTTTTCTTCAGATGCAGATTGATTAAAAATTTCGCCCGCTGCTAACAATAAATACCCATTGTGGGCTATACCACTACAACCGTCTACCGCCCGGCATAAAAATAGCCCCAGCAGCATTTCAACAACTGATTGATACCATGTTGGCAGGAATAACAAGAGTTTGAGGCTATATGGATGATCTCATAAGTGGAAGTATGTCAGATAAAGACCATGATAATACGCTAAATCTTGTACTAAAACGAATTGAGGAATTTGGTTTCACATTACGACCTGACAAATGTGTGTTTAAAATGTGTCCGATTAAATATCTTGGTCATGTAATCGATGGCAGGGGAATACGTCCTGACCCTGAGAAGATTAACGCTATACAGAATTTACCAGCCCCCACCGATATTGCCGGAATTAGATCTTTCCTAGGGGCAATTAATTACAGCCTAACTAAATACAGCCAAAGAAGAAAACCGAATAGACGAACTCCTCGGGAGAATACTACATAACTGTGAAGTCACTCGAGCAATAATCCAATGGATCCCAAGCCATGTCGGAATAGCGGGAAATGAAATTGCCGACCAATTAGCCAAAGATAGTCTTAGTAAACAAACTGTGATAAATAACAAAATAAGATTAAAAGATGCTATTAATTTATTCCAACAGAGAGCTAACCACGAGACTAATACATGGTACGCTGAACTATGCCGAAGCAAAGGTAAAAAGTTTGCCAGATACCAAAGCTCTATAGAAAACAAAATGTGGCACCATAAACTAAAAATCCCAGCAAAGGACATCAAAACACTAAATAGATTAATAGCGGGCCATGACTATGGTAATTTCTGGCTACACAAAATGAAGCTCATAGACAGAGGAACATGTGCAATTTGTGACGAAGAGGACACAGCGAGTCACAGAGTCTTCTCTTGCCACAAATTCGACATGGAACGAAAAGACCAGCTGGAAATAAATGAACAAAACTTCATCAAGGCCTAGAAGACGAAAGATAAAAAGAAAATGAAAATGGTGATAAAATTTATAAAAACTAACCGAATAAAAAAAACTAACTACATGACATAAATAAACCGACGAAGTACTTAACCTAACAACATAAACTGACAACACAAACAAAACTTCAGAAAACAAATCACATATAGAAAGAGGACATATGGCCTTTGATCCCGTCCAAAAACAACAGAGCTTGTGTTTAACACAATAGCGGACTAGTACTGAAGGGCCCAGAAAGCTGGACTTCAGTTCCGAACCGTCAAACGACACACTCGACACACTGAAGAAGTAGAAGAACAGAATGCGAAGCAGCTTTCAAGAAGTTTAAAGAAATACCGTCATCAGAGCTGCTATTAACACACTACGATCCTACGGCAGAAATAATTGTATCAGCAGACGCTTCATCCGTTGGAATCCTATTAGCCATAAAGCTGGAGCTACTATTAGCCATAAATTTCCAGATGGAAGCGTTAAGGTTATACAGCCTGCTTCACGAGCGCTGACCAAGGCGGAGTTTAACTACAGTCAGATTGATCGCGAAGGCTTGGCCCTGGTTTATGCAGTTACCAAGTTCCATAAGATGCTTTACGGTCGTCATTTCAGACTCCAAACAGACCACCGTCCCCTGCTCCAGATTTTTGGCTCGAAGAAAGGCATTCCCGTCTATATAGTTACCAGATTGCAGCGATTTGCCCTGACCATGCAGCTGTACGACTTTTCTATTGAGTACGTGCAATCAGGAAATTTCGGGAATGCAGATATCCTCTCGCGGCTTATAAGACACCACGTGAAACCGGAACGCGAATACGTAATCGCCAGCCTTAGCTTGGAGGAATATATAAGGTCAGTAGCAGTGAAAGCAATAATTAATTCCTCTCCTCTTTGTTTTAGAGACGTAGAACAAAGTACGCAATCGGATTCTTTTCTGCGAGAGGTTTACCGTTATATACAAGAAGGCTGACCGCGTGTGACTAGCTACGGCTCGGAATGAGCGCGTTTTCATGACCGCATAGAGGCACTAACGACGGTTGAAGGGTGCTTTTTGTTCAGCTTTGGCCCTGCGTACCAAATCCGCAAGCAGCAGTGGGAAGGAGCTCGGGTTCCGATGGAACGGGATGCCAATAAGCTCCAGTTTATCGTGAATGAGCTTTTTCCCGAGCGTCCCCCGATGGAGTGGCCCGAGACGGAAGTAGGTGGGGATCCACATGATCCGGTCTCGGAGGAGGAGTTTGCGAAAGAGTTGATGGAGATTGCCCGCTCACTCAACCCCAAGAAAGCTCGAGGGGACGACAACATTCCGAATATGGCTGCAGCTGCGGCAATTCTGGCTTTTCCTGCCGTTTTTGCCAAAACCTATAAGCAGCTACTAGAGGCAGGCACTTTCCCCGACGCATGGAAGTGGCAACAGCTGGTGCTGGAGTCCACCGGAGGCGTTCAACCGTGGATGCCATCACTCGGGTGATGGATAACGGGAAAGTCGCTCTGGATAAAAAGCGAAAGGGGGACCGTCTCTGTGCGGTGGTAACGGTGGACGTCCGGAATGCCTTCATCTCGGCAAACTGGACAGCGATCGGCCAAGCTCTGCAGCGTAAAAACACTCCGCATTATTTGCAGGCGTTGCTGCGGAACTATTTTATTGGCCGAACGCTCTACTACGATACGGATGAAGGAGTAGTGTCGTGGACTGTATCTGCTGGCGTTCCTCAGGGTTCGGTTCTAGGACCAACACTGTGGAACGTCATGTATGACGACCTACTCCGCTTGCCGCTCGAAGGACTACGAGCGGACATCATCGGTTTTGCTGACGACGTGGCCTTTACATTCTTGGGAAGGACCACGGAACAGGTCAGTGCTTTAGCAACGGCTAACCTGGAGAGGATCGAGCGGTGGTGCAAGGAGTCGGATTGGAACTTGCCCACCAAAAGACCGGGTTCATGATCTTTTGTACCCATCATGTCCCGCAGCTTGCAGAGCTACAAGCCGACGGTCACTCGATCCAATCCACGGAAACGCTGAAATACCTGGGAGTGGACCTCTGCCGCAAACAGCACCACAGCCGGCATCTGGAAAGAGTGGTCAATAAGGCTTCACGGATCACGAATGCCTTGACCTGCCTGATGCCGAATAAGCGTGGTCCTAAGATCCGCAGTAGGAGACAGCTCGTAAACGTCGGCAACAGTATCATCCGATACGGAGTTGCCACCTGGGGACGATGGGTGCTTGTTAAGGATACCCATCGCAAATCGGTCCAAAGGGCGCAACGACCGGGGGCTCTCCGAGTCGCCAGCGCCTTCCAGACCGTTTCTTATGATGCCGCTTGCGTTGTCGCCAACACCACCCCGTTAGTCCTCCTCATGCAGGAGGATATTTGCTGCCACGACGAAAAGGTAGCAAGTGGTGGCGTTCAATCGGACATACGGAAGCGGCAACGGGAGGAGACGATGAGGTGCTGGCAGGACCAGTGGACAACGGGTGCAGGACAACCAGGAGCACCAGGACTGAAGACGAGGAGGCTGATTCCAGACATTAATCTCTGGACCAGCCGCAAGCATGGGGAAGTCGACTTTTTCCTAACCTAGCTCCTCACGGGGCACGGGTTCTTGCGCTCCTATTTCGTCGAGAAAGGCATCCTGAAAGGCTTACCAAACTGCCCCGAATGTGGGGACGCCGTGGAAGACGTTGAACACGTGCTGTTCCACTGTCCACGGTTCGATCGGATCCGAAACGAGATGCAGCAGCGGTGCCATTCCCGAGTAACAATGGACAACATTGTCTCGGAAATGTGCGCCCGCAGCGATACGTAGGAGGCCGTCCGCGCAGCCGCCAGGACAATCTTCTCCACTCTCCAAGCGAGATGAGATGTTGAGCGTCCACCAACGGCAAGGCGTCGCAGGCGGGCCAGACGGCGGGCGAGGGACGCAAATGGCGGTCCCTCAGGCCCTGCGGCACGGCAACAACCCGCGCCGCAAGGGCCACCGTAAGCTGGAAAGATACTTTTCTTTTATTTCTTTTCTTTTCGTTTCTTTCCAGCTTCCTTTTTCTCCTCTTTCCTCTATTTTCAGCTTTCTTCTATCTCTTTTCTTTTTAGGTATTTTTTCTTGTTTCCTCTATCAAGTTTTCGTTTCACGAGAATTGCCTTACGTGCTTGGAGTGGTGACCAACGATGCAGACTCCCCCATTGCCTACCCGAAGTGTGGGCGATAGGACCAAAGGGACCGCGTCGCACCACGGAAAGCAGCGTAATAAGCAGAATCAGCAGACCAGATCGCCGCAGGAGATGCGTCGTGAACCAGGGTGCAACCGCACACACGACTCCGCATGAAGCACATTGCTTGGAACAGCTCTATCGTGGTCATCTAGGAATCCAGCGGATGAAATTGCTTGCGCGAAGTTATGTGTACTGGCCGCTGATGGGCAATGAAATAGTACAGTACGTAGCTACAGTATCGGACAATAAGATAGGGCCTGTTTTTTCATCGCACCGCGCACTTGTTTTACCACGTTACTTGTGTGTGTGTGTGTGTGTGTGTGTGTGTGTGTGTGTGTGTGTGTGTGTGTGTGTGTGTGTGTGTGTGTGTGTGTGTGTGTGTGTGTGTGTGTGTGTGTGTGTGTGTGTGTGTGTGTGTGTGTGTGTGTGTGTGTGTGTGTGTGTGTGTGTGTGTGTGTG
>SIXB01004427.1:6872-17546 GCA_007018985.1 Anopheles bwambae
TTCGTGCATCTCTGCGTTGCACGTTGTGTGTGAATGGTAAACTTTGTGCGTGCATTGAGCTGGCGCGCAGTTGTTCTTTTCAATGGGCGTTTTGTTTCATGAGCGCGGCAGTATTCTGTTCTCGATTTTGAAGGGAAGACGCTTACTCGCGTACTCGTTGATAGTTTTTATCCATGCGATGTTTTCGCTGCTCGACAACGATGTAATTCATCGCGTATAGAAGAAGAACGCAGGCAGAGCACGGGATCAGCCGTGTCCAAGTTTTTAACCAGCGCGTTCTTGACGGTCCAAGCAAGCAATGTTAGTAACAATGGGTCGAGGATAACGTTGTACCGATTATCAGCGCCATATGTAAAAGCGAATGGCTGCTGCTGGCATTAAGCGCAAAAGGATCGAGTTCGTAATGGAACGATCGCGCACTTTTGTGGCAAACGCGCTTCGGACAACCGAAACGTGCTTAGACAACTGAAACGCGCTTGGACAACCGAAACGCGCAAGTCAACCGGACGTTCTCAGAAGACCACGGCGAAAGAAGACCGTAACATTGTTAATATATCGAAAACACACTGATCGCGGAGGCGGTGGTCCTGCTTATCACACCAAAAACCTAACCCAAAACACAAAAAAACTACTTACAAATCTATCCGAAACGACATACTTGTTAAACAAACACACACACCAATACAAATTCAAACATACATACACACACACACACATACACACACACACACACACACACACACACACACACACACACACACACACACACACACACACACACACACACACACACACACACACACACACACACACACACACACACACACACACACACACACACACACATACACACACATACACACACACACACACATACACACACATACACACACAAACACAAGTAACGTGGTAAAACAAGTGCACGGTGCGTTGAAAAAACCAGGGTCCTATCTTAATGTCCGATACTGTATTTGTCTTGAAATCTTTCGCGTTACGCTGCGATGTTGTGACCTTTGCGTCTTGGGGTGTTATCCTACAGGAATCAATTATCGCTACGCATTTGCATGTTACATGCAGTCTGTTTCCTATTTGATCTTCTCGCGCTGTACGGAGCTACGCTGACAAATTTTATTGCCCTACGCTTACCGATGAAGTACTGGGCCGTTCAAAAAGTGCATGTGTATTTAGACCAACGATGATTATTCCATACGATAAGTTGGAATTTATTTATCATTTGCATTTATCAGTTATGTTACTTAGTTACTTATTTACTGCATTTATCAGTTATGTTTCAAATGGGATTTGACTACTCTGCTGTTTTACCGGATTTGTCAAAGTTTTAACTATTTGAACTGTAAAATGTGATAGTTTCCAGAGGTTCTATGATTATACAAAGTTATACAGCAGACATGCTACACCAGGACGGGCATGTAATTGAGTCTTGCGTGTTGAGGAGATTACCACGGAACCGGAGACTCAGTCAAACAAGGATAATTTTTTGAAAGATCCGGTTCACCACTTTGCTGAGAGAAATAGAGGCGAATGATCGAATGGCCAAGTGAGCAAGTGGACAAGAATCGTTTTTCGGATCATCATTCTGTTCTCCCCAGATAGTGGGCATACTTTTTCGATCTTACACATACATGATTATATATATATATATATATATATATATGTATATATATATATACCAAAACTAAAAAGTATGACCGGTTGCACCACCTGATCTAACCCGACTCACAGCTTTTGTTTCGACCATCCATAACGATCATCCTATTAAGTCGTGTGGTGACGAATATCATATTTGATAGCAATATGTCCAATTGTTTGGAGATATATGCTTTCGAGGTATGAATTGTAAATTTATTCAGCTGGGCTCTTTGGCGCTTATCGTGTGAATGCAAATTTTACGATTTCATTGTTCACTTGTAGATCATGATGAAGATATAGCTACCTCTCTGCAGCTGGTTCGCTCGCTAACACGCTGAGCGCTACATCTTCGCCTCTTCGGACATACTGTATACGTGAAAGTTCGATCTTTTTAGTACGTTACACTCCATAAAAATATGTAAATTGGATAATTTATGTAACTTGTTTTTTTGTAAGGCATTTTTTAGAACAAAAAAGTTTTGTTATTAACTTTGACGTTTTAACCGGTATGTTTTAATTTGTTTTAATTTGTTTTAGTTTTTTAGGATTATATGGTTCCTTTTTATTGTTTCTTCAGTTTGCATTTTTTTTCTTATGCATATCCTTCGCCTTTTCCGATATTATGTATCTTTGTGGATACACACTAGACTATCTAAATATATTGCCGAAATAAGGAATGTCTTTGTCAATAACGTTTCAGGATTTAAAAAAATACTACACGTGTATAACGACCTCCTTAATCTGTTTTTGGTCATTTTGGACCTTATACACGCTAAAATACAGTCAGTTGTAATTTTGTTGTATCCGTTTTTGTAAGTTAACGCGCCCTAAAAAGTTTTCTTCAACAAATAAACAAATAGATTTCTTTCTTTTGCAACAATACAACATTTTCCTAGACCTGGGCATAATGATAAATTCCAGCGGAGCGTAGCAGACTAACAACTCCGGAACCGGCTTCGCACCAACTGCTCCGAACCAACGTCTCAGGACTAATGTTTCAATGGAGACGGTATTGTAGGATAGCCTAAGAACATTAAATCGTTTCTCGCTTGCATGGAATAGTGATGGGTAATCCGGAATGGAGTCAGGGATCTACACCCACTCTGGTGTGCAAAATATGAATCCAACTCCGTATCATAACCGGATTAGTCCGGAACAGTCTGGATCAATCTGGATCGTACATATTATCGAATAATGCAAGGCATCGGCCTTACTGAACAGGGAGCGCACTCATGAAGAATAGTCTGTGCAATAATGAATAGTCATTTTGGGAATTAACAATACAGGGTTTCACACTTTATATCAAGACCGCGGAACTCCTTCCCGAATCTGTCTTAGCCAATTCCAAGACTGCGGTATGATGCTTGAAAACGCTGATGATTTTTACACGTTTAATCTTTATGTACATTAGTGTACTGGAAACACTCAATTAATGATGGTTTGATAATGTAATGAAATGGTAATGATATTAAATAAATTTATACGTATGCACTATTGCATACTTTATTAACTAAAATATTTTATCAATTTTATTAAGCAATTTGAAATGTTTAAATAGCCTTAATTGCTAAAAACTCGAAATGCATTACTATGGAATATAGGAAAATTTTCTCAGTGTACGTAGCACCATAAGGCATCTTCTAAACTAATCTTCGAAACTTATAGAGTATAAATTAAATTAAATTTTTAAAAAATCCGACCGTGGCAGGTCAGATTTTTTCGGACTGTCAAGATAGGACGTTACGCTGCACAAAAACTTCGCCTTCCAACTTATTTCAAGAGTTTAGTTATGTAAGGTAAACTTAAAGGTAAGGCTTCTAAATTTCAAAGTTTCCATTAAAGGAAACCCCTTCAGGGTTTTTATGATCGCCTGAACGATCAAGAGGTGAGAAGTCCGCTTCGAACAAAGTATTATTCTACCTCGATACATGTCAGCGAAACACTGATCTACCGCGACGGTACTCGTTGATCGATGTACAGTTGTACCGTATGTACGCTCATCACATTACATGGCGACCGTAACAATCTTTCGAAAACATTACAAAGGAAAAGTAAGGAGAAGAAGAGGGTGTATGGGGTAAAAGGAACAAAAAATTATACCCTGAGCTATCAACTATGTGGCAAATCTGGCGTTAATCAACGTTGCGTTGCATCACGATGTACATACAAGCAAATACAGTACAAAATTGCCGTTCAATTTGATTTATAAGACATTTTTAACATTTTTTTCAGTTGGGTCGGCTTTTAGACGAAGGCGAATATCAGAAGCGAATAGTGCCATGTGTAGTCAAGTTATTTGCTTCAACTGATCGTGTAACGCGCTCACGTTTGCTACAGCAACTCGATTTGTTTATTTCGCACTTGCAACCAAATGTAGTGAATGATCAAATCTTTCCTCAAATTGCTCATGGTTTTCTAGATACTAATCCGACTATCAGGGAACAAACCGTGAAGGTAAGGTTTATCTTATTATTAAATTACAATTGATAGTTAATTTGGTCCTATTTTATTTATTACATTTTTCCATAGTCAATCATCCATTTAGCGCCTAAACTTAATTATAACAACCTGAATGTAGAAGTGTTGCGTCATTTTGCTCGACTTCAGTCGCGAGACGACCAGGGCGGTATTCGAACAAACACCACTGTTTGTCTTGGTAAAATCGCACCCCATCTACATCCACAAGTAAGAGGAACTCAACTAATACTGGATAATGTTGGTATTTGTAAATTGTTTCGGAATTTTTCATAATTTTTCAAAGGTGCGGCAACGTGTACTTGTGTCTGCCTTTATTCGAGCTATGCGTGATCCATTTCCACCGTCGCGAGTAGCAGGAATATTAGCTCTCGCAGCTACTCAGCAGTACTTTTTGTTGAATGAAGTTGCTATACGTATACTACCAGCACTTTGCCCACTTACAACAGACCCTGAGAAATCGGTCCGCGATCCTGCCTTCAAAACACTCCGTGGATTTTTGGGCAAGCTGGAAAAAGTATCAGAAGACCCCAGTCTACGCGAGAGCATGGGTGAGTAATGTGTTGCTGAATGTTTGATTGTTCTTGCACTGCTATTCTTGCTGCTTTTCAATTCTCAACCTCACATTACAGAGGCTGATGTTCATACAGCGACTCCGTCGCTCGGTAATGCTGCTGCAACATGGGCTGGGTGGGCAGTGACAGCAGTTACTGCCAAATTCTACCGCAGTCAAAGTGACACTGCCCGACCGAAGCCACCACTTACGGGTAAAACCTTGAGTAAGCCTGCTTCTTTGGGTATGTAGCAACCTTTTGATTTATGTACTTTACCTTATTCAGGCAACAATCAATCCGCTTCTACAATCTTCGTCGTCTTACTCGCTTTTTTAATCTCTATTTTCGCTTATGATGTCTTAGATTTGGCTTTAAAATTATATTCGTTTTTTGTAAATTTGTTGTTGAAGTGATAAGTAGTTATTGGCTGGTATTATTGAATCCGTTCGTAGCGGCGGCGTACGTCCCGACACTCATTTTCCTAACGTACTAGATGGCTGCTGCGCAGCTCTTTACCGCGGCGTTGTAGGACCGTGCACAAGAAATGTGTTGCCATTCCTAAAGTTTCATGTGAGCGCCTACGTTCCCGCTACGAACGGTTTCGATGATACCAGCTATTGACTTATTTTTGACTTTCTTCTTCTTCGTTCTTTTGGCCTGCCTGTACCACTTGCGGGGTTGGCTTTCAATGACTTATGGATTACCCTCCATAGCAGGATTGTAAGTCCTACGCATGGCGGTACGGTCCATTTGGGGTTTGAACTCATGACGGACATGTTGTTAAGTCATACGAGTTGACGACTGTACCACGAAACTGGCTAAATTTTTGGCCCCAACGTCCATAACCCACGGGGCCCTCCTTGCTAATACAGTGCCATATGCTATCAACTGTTATGGATTATGTACTAAAGATTCCGGGGCCCCTCATTGACGGGGCCCCCCGCAATTGCTTACTTTGCTTACCGTTAAATACGCCACTGACAAACATAGATATTAAACTCAATTCTCCAATATTCAAAATATTACGATTTTGCGTGTTTTGGTGTTGTTGACAGAACATTTCTCGAATTCGAACACAGTGGATTCTCGCATATCGAGTGTAATCGTGGTAAACTTGAACCGTTTCAGCAATATGACATGCATTAGGCTCCATTCAGAATTTTGTTCATAATTGTTCACGGTGAAAAATAATGGCCAGCGGGGAATGATAAGGCAACGAATTTAATTCATTTTTGAACTTGTTGTTTAGTCTCAATAGTTGGGGAATTTAGTTCCCTTTGTTTCCCTTTGGTGTACGATGAGTAATATTCCGATTAATATTCTTTGAAATATAGAGAAAAAAAATTCACATTCACACGCATTTCCATGTGATTCTCCGCTTTGTTCACGGCGAAAAAATAATGGTCAGCGGGGAATCACAAAAAAATGCATTCAATTAATTTATTAAATTCAATATTTTTTATAGTCTAGACAGTTCGGGAATTGAATATCCTTGCTTTTGGTGTACGATGAGCCAAATTCTGATACAAATTTATTTAAATACATCAAAATAACCAAAATTTCACATTCACTTCCACGCAAAGTCTAAAGCGACCTTTATGCGGGAGACTTTTTCCATAACAGTAGGTGACCGCTAACTGCGAGATGAACAAACTTTAGTTAGAGAACAATGTTCACCAACTGGAGTGACATTTCTATGGATTGATTGTTTTCATTGGTGTTGACTTGAACGAACATATCTTACTTATTTACAAATCCGGCGCTACAACCGCTTTGCGGTCTTGGACTGCCTCAGGAGTGTCCGAAACCGCTCACGATCTCGCGCCTTCGTCTGCCAATCGGTTATCCTGGCCTTAATGGCGGACGTCTCCACGCCATCTTGTCGCCTCAATTTGGGCCTACCACGCCTCCTTTGTCTTTGTGGACGGCCTGCGTACAACATGGTCAGCCCAACGGCGCCTGGCGAGCTTGATACGCTGCACGACAGTGTGATCGGCGTAATCTCGTATAGATCGTCGTTATAATGACGGCTCATCCATTGTCCTTCCACACATACGGGGTAGAGTATCCTTCCGAGCATTTTCCTCTCGAACGCGGTTAAGAGGGTTTCGTTAGATTTGGACAGCATGCGTTAGTGATGGGCTAAACGGCACATTTGTTTATATATATATATATATATATATATATATATATATATATATATATATATATATATATATATATATATATATATATATATATATATATATATATATATATATATATATATATATATATATATATATATATATATATACCTTGTCTCACTCTTTGGCATGTCTTTTCCCGATTCCGTCATTCTGGTGGAAAAGAACCTATATCGTTTTGTAGCATCGTCCATTGACCCCAAATGGTCCTGACATCCTGGGTGTAAAGCCGTATTCCTCCTCCCTATTAATTCCAAACAACCCTTCTGTCGTTTCAACTCTTTCTTCTCCTTGCTGATCTGCTTCAGCATGCTGCGAGAATTCACCAATGTCTCCGTTTGATACACATGTTTAAAGGTTCTCCTTTCAGTTTGTTCGATCCACAAGGTCTACCCACAGCAACTACACCAACAGTTTTCACCATTTCTTCCTGTTTTTGTTTCGTACGAACCCGCGCCGTTAGTTCACTTGACACAATAATCACTTCTCGATCGTTGCAATCTTGGATGTCTCGTCTTTCTTTTTCACTTTGATTGTCGAAAATTGACAAAAAAGGCCTAAGGTCCAAGCATGTCTTGTCTTTCTTTTTCACTTTCCCTATTTGGTTCCCGAAAATCGATAAAAAAGGCCTAAGGTCCTTTCCTAACCATTTTTGCTGGACTCATCAACGGCTTCAGATACTTCTTTCCCAACCAAATTGGTTCTTTTGTCTCGTTTCCACACACCGTGTCAATCTCATCACTCGTAATAATTTCCGCACTGCCACTGGCTTTACCGTTTTACCAGCTGATTGTTCTAAACACTGTAAGCGCCGCGTCTTATGAAATCGCATGACGGTTTTGCTCACCGCTCAGCTTTGTATCGAGCGGTATCGAACATCCCAACCGACATTGTCACGTTGCAAGCGGTTTTTTTTTGTATTGAAAAAGTGTTCTCTATAGCGCGGTCAAATCATTCTCGATAGCAGAACTATAGAGAAGGTTTTTGCAACCGTGCAACAGCGTGTATCATACATTTGGTTTCTGTATGCTACATCCCTTCTCAATTTCTTTCGTTCTCTCCATTCTCTCTACAAAGACTCTTACTCTCATTTTTCCATTCTGCACATGCTTATGCTCTTTATTTCACCTTCTTACTCACACATACAAATATACTAGTGATGAGAATAGTTCCGAAAATTGAGGAACGGAACGAACCTGCCAATCTGGAGAAAAAGAACGGAACGCGGAACGCAGGTTTAAGGGAACGCAGGATGACCTGCCATGGTTACGCTTTTTTCAGTTGCTCACGTTATATATGGTTAACTTAAAAGTATTCATTGAATATTGTGTATTATATTTTTTGTGCAGTAATCACACAGTTTCAATTAAAACAAAGCTAAATAATAGTTTACTGAATGTGTAAAACTATTCTTCTACTAAAATATAAACGCTTAACTTAGGCAGCCCGCTATACAGTTCCTTTTTCATTAAGGCATTTAAGGTTTAAGGCATTTTGTTGTTTTTGTTTTTACTAAAATTAATCATTATTCCCTTTTTAATAAATAATTAAAAGGGAATCCCCTTTTAATTCCCTAAATAAAGAAGTAAGTCAAAAATTTGTTGCAACGCATATGAAATTTTGATGCAAAATCAAAAAGCTTACAAATTTAATCGGCTTTTTAAATTTCGTATGGTCTAAATTACACTTCACTGATTGAACTAATAATTCTTAATAGAAGCAGATAGCATCGAATAACATTGGTTTATATAAAATACATAGACTGTTAAGTTGTTTCTGTAGGGTTGACATTATACTGTACGGTGAACTACCCGTGTGACAGTGTCCGGTAGTGCACTTTAATTGTCCATAAGAATAGCGCTGTTTCACGGGGCGATAAACGGGGTTAAAGAAATTATTGCGGAAGGCTAAACGTGTCATGCACCCTAAATATTTAGTTGCACAAAAAATATCTCAGGTAAAAATTCAAACGAGTTCATTGGAGATGCGTGCGCAACGAAGCAGCTTAGCACCAGACACATAGCAATTCATTGACTTCCACAATGCAGTCCAAAAACGGCACCTATATTGATAACATCCATATGGCAGAAGAAAAACATTTCATTCATTGCGCTTACCGCTAGTGCAGGATTGTCTCTTTAAATTTTGGCGATTAGCTTTCCACCAATCACAAATCTCTATCCTTCTCTGGCTTCACGGCTCAGATGTAGTACCGTTATCTCTTTGACTGAGAGAGTATGGCCTGCGCTGTTATCGCTCACATAGACAGAACTTGTGTGTGTCCATACTAGAAAGAAGCAAAAGAGAAGAGAACGCCGTTCCTTACCGAAACGAAAAGAACGCTGAGAGAAACAGGTTCAGATTTTACCTGCTTCCTTTGTACGTACCAAATCGGCTCATCGTATGGAAGAGAGCAGATGATCGTGCGTTCCAGACTGGATCGATAAGAACGCTGAGAGAAACAGGTTTAAATTGAACCGGCAAACCGGTTCATCAATACAAAGAGAGTAGAATGTCATGCGTTCTAGGCCGGATCGCAAAGAGCACAGAGAGCAACCGGCCCAGCACAGATCGCCGAGAACGCTGAGAGCAGCCGGTTCAGATCGGATCGATAAGATCGTTTATAACAGTCGGTTCAGGTCGGTAAAGAACGGTGAGAGCAACAGGTTCAGTTTGAACCTGCTTGGATTAAAAGAAAGGATCGCGGTCCGGATGCTTGCATGCTGGAACGGATCGCACTTGGCAGGTTCGGAACGCAACGCGCATCACTAATAATGCTGCTGGCGGATGTGTTGCTCCGTCGCAGCGCCCAACACCGGTGCTTTAAACCGAATCGGGTATATTTTTCCTTCGTCGACCGGAGAGTGCCTCCGACTATTAAGAAACTAGCGATTCTGAGGTTTGTGTTCGAATGCGCTTACTTTATTTAGGTTTTCATCTCTTATATGCTATTTAGTTGCTGACCGCATAGAGATCAGCTAACTGTAACTATGACTATTTTGATAACAAGTTTTATTTATACTTCATGCGACATGTACCTATGGTTTATGAATTGCGTAAAGTTACTTCCTCATTTGAACCGTGAGAACGGTGGACTACCTGTTTATGTTTGTTGCGTTTCTGAAGTAGAGTTGGGCAAAACGCACAAAAAAGCGGAACTGGGTCCGGACGATTCCAACAAATATCGGACCCAGTTCCGAAGGGTAGGTTCAACCCGACAAGCCGGAACCGCCCGGAATCGTCTGGAATCGTCTAGAATCGTCGGAATCGTCGGAATCGTGCGGAGTCGTTGGAACCGTCCGGAATCGTCCGGAATCGTCCGGAATCGCCCGGAATCGCCCGGAATCGTCAGGAATCGCCCGGAATCGCCCGGAATCGTTAGAATCGTCCGGAATCGCCCGGAATCGTCGGAATCGTCCGGAATCGCCCGGAATCGCCCGGAATCGTCCGGAATCGTCCGGAATCGATCGAAATCGACCGGAGTCGCCCGGAATCGACCGGAGTCGCCTGGAATCGTCCGGAATCACCCGGAATCGTCCGGAATCGACCGGAATCGACCGGAATCGACCGGTATATTCCGGAATCGTCGGAATAGTCGGAATTCCATTTCATTTCATGTCATTTATTCAGTGCATAACCTAATACAAATAGATACAAACAGTAACACAAGAAGCTAGATTGCATGTCGAACGATATTGAGGAACTCAGTGCGCGACATTCCTGGCTCAAATGTACGACAGCCAGCATTGACAGATGCGCGGCGGCCGGAACGTGAACAGTCGCAATCGACCGGAATCGACTGAAATCGC
>SIXB01004428.1:0-17440 GCA_007018985.1 Anopheles bwambae
GGACACTGTTGACAGGAGGTAGTGAGTGCACAAAAAAACCTTCCATACAACCAAAAACAACAAAACCCCGCGAGCGGTTGGATAAAGTGAGCGTGTGGGAAAAACACGACCAACCCGCTACGAGTCAATTGATAGCAGATAGCAATCAATCATCCCGCTTAATGGGCCACCAGGGAAGGACATATAGCGCGCGGGAACCTGCCTGCCTGCCATAACCGGGTCACACACACACGCACACGTATATTAGGATTGGGCTTAACCATTACTACACGATCGAGAGGCTCAATCACATCCACGAGAGAGGGGGGAGGGGGGATGGTTGAAGAGCATGCGTCCTTTAATACGAAACGCTCATCGCGTCCCTTTGCTCAAAAGTTGTTTCTTCCTCAAAAAGCGCACGCGGGAGCATCCATTGATTACGTAACGCTTTATTTGCAGCTAGGCAGGGAAGGCATTTGGAGTTGCTTCCTTTTTGGTAGCAATCAGAACTGGTGATGTAGTACTAAATTGGAGAGCCTAAACATTTATTAACTGGCTTTTATTTGTCTACACCTTGTTTGACAGTTGCGTTCTGTCATAATGAACTTTGGACATTTAAGTACAGCTTTAGCGTTGTTTGTCGTTGACTATTTTGTATTTTAATAAAGTATACAGGGTTTCTAATCATATAAGGGAACAGTTCAATCACTCAGGAAAATGTTGCAAATTGGTAGTAGAATGTTGCAAGCAAGCTGTGGAAGTTTGCAATCATATAGGGGAGTGTTGCAATCTACGAGGGGAATTTTGCAAGCATACTGTGGAGCTATCATAAGATTGTTAGTGCGCGTGTAAAAAGCTTCGAATTAATACCGATTTGGCATTATTTTAGAGTGACATTCAGCTGTACACATGATAAACAAAATAAATCCTGCTGGGGAGCCATAATTAACAATGATACATTAGTAAAATTTACGAAAATATTTTGGGATATTTACAGCGGCACCCACAGTCTGATGACAGCTCCACAGTATGCTTGCAAAATTCTCCTAGTCGATTGCAACACTCCCCTATATGGTTGCAAACTTCCACAGCTTGCTTGCAACATTCCACTACCGATTTGCAACATTCCCCCAAGTGATTGAACTATTCCCTTACATGATTCTAAGCCCTGTAAAGGCTGTTATTACATCCTGATTATCCGGCTGTATGGTAATGAATTAAATCTCGCAAGCCTGTATAGGCCGGCATGTCCACGCAGGACGTTACACCAAATAGAAGAAGAAGAAAAACATAATTAAGTGTGTTGACATAACATTGATAGCCAAGAAATTTCAAACTGCACGTTGAAAAATTAATTTCAATTTTTGACATTTCCATGCGTCACGTTATGCACGGATGTCCCCCGTCTTCGTTTCAAGCTGTCGCAAACAAAAAACAAAACAAAAAAACACAAAAAGCATCCAAAGCTTCAGCCCCCGTTGCGCCAGGCTCCGAATGTTGGGATGAATATTTTATGTAAATTTGCCATTCAGTGTCTTTCCCGCCCCTGGCACGCCCCGTTCCCGCACTTTCCCGCGGCCAAATGGCGGTCCCGCGGCACAGCAAGGGGGATGGTCATATCATGCCGGCTTAAATGTTTCTTATAAATAACAGCGAAAACAATCAATGCGGCTCAGTGCGGTTGCGTGGCATTGGGGCTTGCGAGGCAGTGGCTGTGTGTGTGTGCGTGTGAAAGAGGAAGAGAGTTGATGGAGCACACCACACACACAGCACAGTTGCGGGGGTTTACTACTTCGTGCTTTCGCGTCCAAAAGTGATGGGGATCGTCGTATATTATCCCGCCATCGCCAAAAAACTGGTTCTATCCCCCACGTTAATGGGTGTAATAGAATAGGCCTATAACATTCGCTGGGTGGTGGAAGGAAGAGGCGGGGTACCCATTTTTGGAAAAACAAGAGCTCTTCCCGTAGCCCGCATCAGCCGTGCAGGAAACTCCCCATCGTGGTAGCATTAATGGTGGTTGGCGAAGGCGCGAACGCGCTGGCCGGAAATACAACGATCTAATTAAGAATGTACACACACACACACACACACTGCCGAATACTTTTGGGCGCGTGGGCAAGGGGTGTTGAAGGCGATGCGCTAAGGAAATGGGACAGAACGAACGGAACTACTCAAACGATCGCAACATCAACAACAAGCGTAATTTCGACCATCCCTGTTTCCATTTCGCTCTTCGTACAACGGGCCTATTAACGGGTGACCATTACCGGTTCCCAACCCCCCCCCCCCCTCTCCCCACAAGTGGCAAGGTTTGTGTACTGATTTTTTTCTGCCTCCCTAGTTCCTTCGACTGTGTGTGTGGGTATTGCACGCAGACGCACTTAATGTCTCCAGTCGAGCGAGCGACCACCCGGAATGGGCCGACGGGCCAGGGCCATAAAAATTCGCACTAAAAAGATTAAATGCCCATAGTTTGTGGTGCCACCCCCCAGTGGGGTGGTGTGATGGTCTCAATGGCAATTGCCTAGCCATGCTCTTGCGACTTAGTGAACACACATTCTAGCTCAAATGTAAAAAAAAATGCAGTGCGAGCAACCAGGAGAAAGACGGAAACTCGACCCTTATCCTGGTCACGGCACCAGACAATGATGAGCGATGTTTTGCTGCTGTTGATGTTGCTGGTGCGTAATAAAAAGGGCTTGATGCCTCTATCAGCTCGCGCTGCACGAAACACGAGACCCCTATCACTGCCACACAACCCCAATCGTGTTGGGCTAGGATTGGTTCGATTGGAATTTCCGGTTCCGGTCCCTGCCGAAAGGTGTACCAAGCTGACGGAATCGATACGCAAATACGGCATCGATAGCGTTTCGGGGGTTTTAAGGCGGGGAGGGCGTTTCCTTTTGCATTCGCACTTTTCCGGATGGCAGCACCCCGCATACGTTTCCCTCTACACATTCTGCTTACACCCTCCTCCTCCTCCTCCTCTGCCGTATTCCTTTCCGTGCAACACTGACACACTATTCATCAATCAGCACCTCGATCCACCCGGATCGCGTGTAGCGTGGAATGTCCCCGAGGGGGACTGTGTTTTGCTGCTTCTCTCTTTCTTTCTCGCTTTTCCCGGGCTTTTGCTTCGGGGGGTGGGGATTGTTGTAGCAATACTTTTGTTCCCTCCCTGCGCTTCTCTCCACTTTCCTTTCGCAGCCCTCTGCCGCATTCATCCATCAGCGAGCCTGTCTCCTCGAGCGGGCTGAGTGCCCTGCCGGCTAGAGTGGCTGGTAGAAGTGGTGTGGGGAGGGTTCTTCGCAGACCGTTTACAAAACATCTTCCCTTTTGCTTTCTGCCCTCCTCCCTCTTACCGCTCTTACCGCTGCCATTGTAAATTGATATTCCACTCCAAAAGGGGGAGGAAGGTCGATTGATTTTCAGTTTTGATCGGGCTATTGATAGATCAGTGGCAGGCAGCGGCTCGTGGGGAAGCTCGGGAGCCGCAGCAGCCTGGCACAACAACAACAACAACAATGGACGCAAATAATGGCGGGACGGTACCTACCGAAGCATCACTGTCCGTGCCTCCCCCCCGGGAAGTGGAAACGGCAAGGGGATTGGATTATGCGTCGAAACGGACAACAACAAAGGCAAATTGGACAGAAAGCTTGGGCAGCGGGTGTGAGGATTTACAGAATAGACGAGGGATCTCTTTAAACTGTGGAGCATCGTTTCAAAATGGAGGGATGCAGAGAGAGTGAGAAAGAGAGAGCTTTTCTTTGGATTTGCTGTTCGGACTGTGCCGATACATCCCGCACCAGCTCGTCCTGGTTGATCTTGTTTGCTTTTATTTTGCCTTTTCTTTTGTAAGGAACATCTTTCCCCTAGGGCGGCAGGCTGAACCGTAGCAGTGGATTTATAATTGATGGTCTGTTTGCACATTTGCCGCAGCTCCACACGTTTGTGTGTGTGTGTGTGTGTATGTGTGTCTTCAACAAAGGTCGAAAATGTTTGCTGGTCCGATCGGAGAAGGAAGGCTCTCCTACAAAACCTCTCTCCGGCAGCATCTATCCCACGCATTTTATAATCACTCAGCAGCACAGCGTAAGGAAAAGAAAAACAAGCGGAGCAAATCTTGCCCGGGACACGCGCACGAATCGGCCCCATCGGCCAGAAGGGCAAATAGGACTAATTTTTAAACCACACTCTAACGACGGGACGACGAGTCTATTTGTCTGATCGGACCCAACAGCCTCTCCCGCGTTTCTAGATTGATTTGGCTTCCAAATGCCTCTCGTCCCCCCCCCCTCAAAAAAGCCCTCAAAATGTCTGGGATCTCTTCTTTTTGCTTCTTTTTTTCCTACTGCAGCTGTTGTTTGCTTGTTGCCGAAGCAAATGATTAATTCATCATCCATCGGAAACGGAGATACTAGATCGGATTAAGTCGCAAAGGCGAGCAGTCGAGTCCAGCCGTCCAGCGGGGACTTTTGGGAACGACCGCAACAACTTTTACCCCGCGTGGGACCGAGTGGAAGGGGTGGGGGGGGGGGTGATGTAAATTCGTTTGTAATTTCGTTTGAGTGATTGCTTGGGAAAAGGTGGGTTTTTTTTGGGGGCGGTTGATTTTAGAACCCAAAAGAAACGAACCTTCAGAGAAAATGTTGAGGCTTTAAAAAAAATATACAAAAGAAGAGCGGTTTACGATTGTTTACCCAGACAGCAACCGATCCCTGGGAAGTGGGCGGCATGCTAGCCAACACCGATGGCAGTTGTTTCAGAATCTAATGGATGTATTTTGGAATATTCAATAGGTTGACTGTAGAGATTAGTGATTGCCAAGTAAATTAGTTGCAGGAAAAGTTTTCAGTTGACTCGGGGGAAGATTGCCCGGCGGTAGCAGTGGCTGGTAGGTGTGCCGTTTTAATTGACTCGTTGGTATTTGGGACTTTGGGCCGTAGCTCATAACTTTTCAGCCTGAAGACAATGCCGATTGCTATCATCAGCGACATCCTGCTGTGCAAATAATGGGAGAGTTACATCGCTGCTTTAGAAAGCAGACGATTATAAGACAAACATGTTTCTGTAGCACTGATACCCGATGATGGGCACAATTTGCTTCCCATTTTGTTGTAGCAATCTCTTCGGATGAACGCCAGTAAAATGTAAAACGAGAATTTGTGGTTAGTTTTAGATGATAATAAGTCACAAAACGACAAAAATGCATTTTGAAGCATACGGGTGGAAAGAGCCTAACAATACCAATCAAAATCCTCTCCAGGCATTAGATCCTACTGCTTTCAGGAAGTCATTCAAAGCGTAAAGTCCAGAGCAATAAAGTGAACTTCACAACTCCAAGGTGAGCAAAACAATGTCAGCATTGGCACTGAAAAGTCAGAAGGTCAGTAATATAGCCCAAACTTGTGCGTTTCGAGCGTCAACTTTAGCTCTAAGACACCTTACGAGTAACAGGAAGGAGCAACAGTGCATGCTTTGTAGTTCCAGCTTTATAGAAGATTGTCTAGTAGAGATTACGAAATTGTCAGAAATACTGGTAAAACCGATGGACCTCATAAGAGACTATTAAACGACAAGTGGAAATAAACGTTAGTGTAGTATACATTAAGACTACGAGCCATGGCAGACGCATTGGTTCATACGATGCGTAAATATTATTGCGACGTTCCACTAGTGCGACATTAGAACACCTTGTGATAGTCCTAGGAAGGTGAACTTTTTATGTATCTATCCATGCTTTATATCTAAATCGGAACAAATATCTCGATCTAGAGGGAATCTCAGAACCATCATCATCTTGATGATGATTGGTCATCTTGAAAGTCTTATAACGTGTTCAGTCACATTTTTTGATGTACTTTTCCAATTCGTTCATCCAAAGAGCCACAATGCAGAAGAGAATCGTAAGATAGAACTAACAAGACTGACAAATATTGTTTTCATACATAGGATCATTCCATCCATTCTTCATTTTGCGTACCATTCTAAAGCTCTTTTGGCTCTACTTATCATGTCTTTGTAGTGGTCACTCATTCATAATTTGATGCCTAGTAGTTACTGATGCGTAAAATTGGTAAAAATCTGGACTCGACTCTGATCCAACTCCGATAATTTCGGAAGATAGGTTCTTCTTCTTCTTCTTCTTCTTTGGCACAACAACCAAGGTCGGTCAAGGCCTGTCTGTACCACTAAGTGGGCTTGGCTTTCAGTGACTTACTGAATACACATAGTAGGATAGTCAGTCCTACGTATGGGGGCACGGTCTATTCGGGGCTTGAGCCTATGACCCAATCGAAGTCGTCCGAAGTCGTCCGGAGACGTCCGGAGTCGTCCGGAGTTAAACGGAATCGTCCGGAGTCTTCCGGAATTGACCAGAGTGGGCCTTAGAAATAAAAGCCTGAATACGAAGTACATGTGCAAAGTTAAATGACAAACAAAACACAACGAAATGTCTGATCACAAGCACATTGCACCGGACGGCTCCAGTTGACTCCACCCGACTACAATTCTTGTTGACTCCGATCGATTCTGGACGACTCTAAATGACTCCGACTCCGGTTGACTCCGAACGACTCCGGACGACTCTGGACGGCTCGGGACGTCTCCAGACGACTTCGGACGACTTCGGACGACTCCGGACGACTTCGAATGACTCTGACCTAAACGACTACGATTCCGGACGACACCGACTCTGGTGGTACTAGTGGTACCCATTGTTTCGGAGACGGAATCGGAACCATGGGAGCGCTGCAGAGAGTACACCACTGCTAAGAGTTCATCTACACCACGGATCTTATTGACACGTTGTATTAGAAGCCTGGTTATTTTAAAAGTCCGTCTTCTCAAATGGCACTACAAAACATTTTTGTGCACAGATATGACTAGGAAGCTGAGTAGCACCAATTCGTAAACCAATTCGCAAGGTGTTTTAAAATAATTACTGGAATATAGAACTTTAAGTCATCAGCGTAAGTTAAAATGCTGTAGCACATATGAAATAACGTTAGCATAGAGTAGTATTAGTAAAAGGGCTAACATTGCTTCCTTTTGGGACTTCAGGTGTACTTGCAAACCCATGAGAACTTTTGCTCGATCGTAGTCGCCGTCATCAGACGCTGTGCATGTCAAACCTGTCACAATGTGTCAAAGACCGTTCTTCCAGGCCATCGTGGACGCTTGGTCCCCGCTCCGCTCGATAAATTACGATCCACTTCCATCCCATCATCTATCAACAAACTCTTAACAACACCTTCACATAAAACGGTTCCTCCCCCGAAAGTCTTTCTAAATAAATGAAAACGAGCACCATCGGCACCACTCAACCAGCCAATAATCGTTTGCATTTTTATCGAGCGATAATAAAAAAAATATATTTACACACACACACAAACCCACACACGTTCAACAAGGTTCCTGAACGCAAATACACGCACCTGTCCGGGGTGGAGGTGATTCGTCGTAATCGGTACGATCTGAAGCAGCTCGTGCACGGTCTCGCTGCTTTCGCTGCTTTGATATGGTGAGTGAGGAAAGGGGGGGGGGGGGGGGAGGGCGTTGCGAGGACATTGGCGGGGAAGAAGAGGACAGGGCCCGGAATGTTGTGGGCGTGGGTTCGTGCTCCAACCACGGCAGATGTCGTTACATTTGAGTGCTCATAATTCTTGAACCGTTTTGGTTAATTGGAAGCGATCCGGACGGAGCGGGTAAGCCGCGGCAAGCAGAAACCGGAGCGTTCGGCTTCTTTCATGTTGGCGTGGGGCGTGGGGAGGCTCTGGAGATGGAGAGATTTAATTTTATTTTGCGGATCATTGCCAGCACCAGCGCCGGATTCCCAGTCCGCCCGGCCGTACCCCACCCGTACGGCTACGGTTGCGAAATATGATATGGAATGGTATTTATTTTAATAAAGGTCTCGCTTCTTCCTCTTTTTTTACGCTCTTTCTCTCTCTCTCTCTTGTCTTTGCGCAAGGATTTCGCAGCCGCAGGGCGAGGAGTGTGGAGGAAGATAACAAGGAGCAATGAATTAACAGAAATAGAATAGAAACGAAGTTAGTCGCCCCCAGAGCGGGGCTGAGCATGGGTTGCCCCCGGCACAGCAAACAGATACGAGTGAAAAACAAACGAAACTGAGTGGGCGATAGAGAATGTGTGCGTGTATTAGTGTGTGGTTATTTTAATTGGGATTTTTGTTGGAAAATGAGATGCCACAAGTCCTTCAAAGTCCGGCCGCTTCCTGTTGCTGACCCAAGTGTCATGTAGCACCCGTGCCCGTGCCTTTCCCACTCCCACTCCCACCACCCCCTTCCCCCTCACCAAATGACCACCGACCCGCGCCCAGGCTCATTACAAAGGCACATCCGAGCATAATTAAATGGGCATTCGAGGACACTAATTTACATGCTAATGTTTCAGCCCCGAGGTGAACAGTGCGAGCGGTCCAACCTAGCCACCCTCCTCCCCCCCCCCCACTGAATGACAGTTTCATTAAGGACTGTGTTAAGGGAGGGGGGGGGGGAGAGGTGGTAGTGTTGAAGGATATCCGGTGCTGGACGTAATTTTCGGTTGAGAGTCAGCTTCAGTTCACTCTCTAAGCGCGCGTGGAAGTGGAAGAGTGTGTGTGAGAGAGAGTGAGAGCATTCATTATTCATGATCTTCGATCGGGCGTGGGACAGCCCCGCTGCATAGCCGGCAGCGGGCGGATGGTGGAGCCTAATATTTCAATTTCTCGGCGCTAGATTGGATTACGGGCGCGAGGCCCCGAACCCCCGCACTCGCAAGTTGTCACAACGGTTAGGGCCTGGCGTGTCAATTAGTTTTCCCCCTAACCAGGCGGGCGGTACAGCGGGAGATGGTGGCGGAAACATCAAAGGATGGGCCATTGCGTGGTGTGTTAGTTGCGATGGGTTTGATGAATTGATGAATAAATAATATTCATTTCTGTATATTTAGATTTTTTTTATTCTTCGCCGTTTCACACGGTCACAAAGTCGGGTCGGCGTAGTGATGGATGGGCGTCGCGAGGTGGTGATTAGCCGTACGGAAGGGATGGAATAATCAATAGCAATCAATCATCGACACTGAATGCTCCGCAGGGCGATGGTGAGCCGTATATTGGCCATCAACATTAAGCGGGGAGAATAGAAATATGACTAGCAGGGCTTCATTAATCTGCCTAACACTTGTACACAGCTCACACTACACAATGTGTACCTGTAGTTACATGTTTTTTTGCTGCTTTGGTTTGGTTTTCGTTCTGTTTCTGCTTAACGTTAAGGCTTGCTCGTGCGAGAAGTCAATTCATCTGCTGCGAAAAACTGCGCCTGAATGGTAGGCTATCCGCCCGGCGCTCAGCTAAATGGGGTGTGTTTGTGTGTGCGCCGGAAATCGAACCTCTTCCGAAAGCACGCCAAGGACTTCCCGTACCGTTTGCGTTTCGACAAAGTGGACCACTGGAACACTGGCTCGGGTGTGTCGATTTTCGATGTTTCTTATTTTTCTTTGTGCTTTTGTGTTGCATGTGTGGAGCAATATGATCCTGCCGAAATGCTGGGATCCGTAACATGATCCCGTTAACGAAATGGTTCACGGTGGCGTGTGTTGGGATTTCGATTCGATTTCGCGTCTGTAAACGCTGATAGACATTGGCGCGTCTGCGTGTGAAGGCGACAATGGAGCGCCTTTGATTTGCGGCCGCTGTGCGCGAGATTGGAAGCTGTCTGCTGGCGACAGCACGCGCCCTTGCTTGCCGGTGCGTTGGTGCAGTGCCACTAGCATGGCTTGCCAACTGTAAAACGGGGCTCGATGGAAAATCAAGCAGCAATCACTATTATAATGAAGCGAGCGTCATGTTGACAGAGTTAAAGGTACGCTTCTGTGGTAATAAATCGCTACAGTGGTAGTGCTACGTTTTCCTTATTTTTAATACTACTTTAATGCCTTCTGTTAACAAGAAGTGTTAATTAACTATCAAAAAGAAAACAAAAATGCTTTAAATATTAATTTTGCATACTTTCAGGCGTTCAGCAAAGTATGAAAAACCAAACAGAATTGCTTTCACCCTGTAATATCCCCTGTAAAACGGAATGTTCAGCGAATGCTGCAATCCAATCGAAAAAACGCCTCAAAGTATGCAATCGGTACAGCTGTGTCGGCATTGCGCCGTCGCTTGAGTAATTGCTATTTCAAAACGCCCAAAATGTATGCAATTTGCACAGCAAAACCAAATCTATTGAAACCAAACGAATCGTTGCGAGTAATTTGATACTTCAAGCAGATAATGGAGCAAAATTAGACTATTAAAACACTTTACTTGAGCTCGTCGCGATGTTGTGCCTATTTTCGCGCCCTCTGCAGTGTGCTGTGAACCATATTTATGGGTGGCAGCAAGCTGTGTACAGCCCCCTAACACCACTAATTAAAACCAACCATTCGACCAGCCCAAATCGAACGTCCCCTTTTCGACACCGTTCCGCACGCGGCTAATCAAATGAGCGCTGCGCTGGCGTTTGTTGCCTCCGCTCGTCCGCACCAGACCCAGCGCAATCAATTGGCACCACGCGCAGCATCGCGGAAACCTGCTCTGCCCCGAAAACCAGATTTGTATCACTTGCCACTTGATTTATGTTAAAGCGAGCTCAGATTTTCAATAACTACCGGATTCGACTTCCACTCCACTCTCATTTGTGCTCCTTTTTACAACCAATCGAGAGAGAGAGAGAGAGAAAGGGACAAAACAGTGGCGCTGCACTTTCAATCCTCCTTCTGCATGGTTCGTTTTGGGGGGGGGGGGGGGACTTTTTTTGTTATTGCCATGAGTCACGCTTTGGAGCACCGGAGTGATTCAATTTCCTAAATGTCCTTTTCCCTCTCTCGCTTGCCATTTGGTTATGAGTGTGTAAGTGTGTAGCTTCTTTTTTGTGTGTGGCACGTTTTCGAGCTGTTTTCGTTCGTTCATTCCCACGGTTAGTGAAAGGTTCCTCCATAATTTCCTCTCCTCGCCAACCTTGATTTGATTTGGATTCATATCGTTTGATTTATTTCATCCGCTTTTTCATTTGATGTACATTTCCCGCTTCCGGACGCGCTTTCGTGTCGGGGAGGTTTTTTTTATTTTTTTTTGCTCATTGTTTACCTCCCACGGTTCGTCGCTTGCCTGCTCCGCTTCCTGCTGCCCGTGCGGGCGCGATAGTGCGGCGCTAGGCAAGCTGTTGCGAGCGCAAAAGTTCGTCTCGCATCTTGCTAAGTGCAAAAAACTTTAGCCACATTAGTTGATTTTGCTGACAAATCTTTCGCGCGACCCCAGGGTGGTGGGGGGTGGGGGGGAGGGCAAGATAGATGCTCGCAAACGAGAACCCACCAGCCAAGACAACAACAGCAACTTCAACAACAAAACCAAATGAGAGGACAAGAAAGCAATAACGAAGCAAAATAAATACAGCTCACACTGTACCCGATATGTGTGTTGGTGTGTGTGTGCTGACGCAGGCGAAAAAGTTGATTTTCAAAAACCCATCAACCCCACCCACCCCATCCCCCACACTCGCCGATTTTCTGGCACTGGGCGCTGGCTGAAGTTGACGTGTCTGATTTTTGCCTTTTATTTGATTTTATTTCCTTCCGCTAATGTCATCATAAACGCACACACACACGCATACGCACTGGAACAAAAGTAACAGAAACGACTGTCCATTGCGTACCATATGAGGGTGAGCGAATATATTTGTGGGGGGAAACTGCACACACACACACACACACCCACAAAAGGGTAAACAAGGGCGTGAATGGGAATTGTGTAGTGAAAAATCAGATAAAGAAAGGTTCTTGCCAACCAACTTGGCTGGCGCTGCTGCGGGTGCTTTTTTTGCACCCACACACACACACACACTCACACACACAATCATGTACAGAGATACAGTTACACACATTTGAACTTTTTCCTTGCGGGTTTCGGTCGGTTCGCTGGAAATGGCAGCACTGGAGTTGGCGGCGGTGGAAATAAAAGAAATCAATTTTGAGGCTCTATTTCCACCTCCTCCTTCCCCTCCCATCCTCTCAACGCCATGTAGCTTCTTCTCCGCAGGGTACGAAACACGAACTGTATGTGGCTGTGATCTTCCACGAAGCAGGCGAACCTTTGTGCGAAGGGCCCACCCAATTTTTCTTTGCCATTTTTTCCATTTTTGGTTTGTTTCTGCGTCAACCGTTTTCTTTTCGGTTTTTTTTTGTTTATTTTTATTTTTATTTTTTACTATCTCTTGCTCGCTCGCTCTGCCCTTTTCCGTCGGCAAGTTTAGCAACTAGACGAGTCACCGCGCTTGGTGGCCAAGCGTGTTCGATAAAAGTGTCTAACTTTGCTTCACCGGTTCGCAGATGGAACGGCGCGAGGGCCGCGTTCGTACCGAATGATATGATTTTATTCCCAACTACCAATCCCTCTCCCCCCCTCTCCCTGCAGACACTGATTGAGATCGGAAAGTTTTGTGTCCGAAGGATGTGTGTATTTTTGCTTTCTGTGGATGTTGTTCCTGTGCCCTTTGGTAAGGATACATCTGGCAGGCCGGCTGGATTACGGTGGCTGTTGGTGGATTTTCGCACAACTACTATTCATCCCTTTCCTTTCCTTCCCTTTCTCCCTTGGGGGAGAGGAAGGGGGAAGCAAATCCTGTCCTTGTTCGGAGGGGTTTTTTTTTTGTTACATTCCAAAAGCCAATCAGCCGATAAGAATCGAAATGGACACGCTCGGGCCCGTTGCCGATGCGCCAAACGCCGGACCCATTAGCATAAGGCCGACGGGACACCCTGTCGCGAGCCTGCCCAGTGCTTAGCTCTTTTCGATAAGCACACTCACACACACACACTTAGAGGAGGACGAAAGACACAAGTCAGCATTCTTTTCCGGCGAAGCCGTCTTGACTGTTGTTTTTTTTTTCTTTCTTTTTACATGCGTCTCCGTTTTCTCCTCCTTCTCCTCCTCCTGCTCGACACCACTTCAAAGCACCACTGGAAGTGACATCGGTGACGATTGGAATCTCGACTCGCTCGCTCGATGGGATTTCTAGTGGGCCGGCCCGGGATGAGATTTGATTCTTTTTCCCTTTGCTTCCTTTTTCCTGCTTTCATTCTTTCAAGAAATGATTGGCGGTTGCACCTCGTACAAGATACGATCGAAAGCACACCTCTTGGTGGCATAAGTGAGTGGGTGTGTGTGTGTGGGAGAGAGACTTTTTCGAGTGCCCTTTTCGATTGTGCCCGTTTCAATTGGCTACAGTGGTTGGTAATGATCGAGATAAGGAAAAATGGTGTTCCCCTCATAAAACCGAAACCGAGCGACAAGCCTTGCTGACAGCTGGTCCTTATTTGTTACCGCTTGATGGTATTGCTGCTGCTTTGCTAGTTTGGTGTGCTAATCGTGCAGCATTGTGGTTTTTATGTAACAAAGGAAAAGGATGGAGGTTAGTTTATTTCGGTCAAAGTGCAGCTCGATTGGTTGAGAAAAGCAGATTGTCAATTTAAATTAATGTAATGCATTTTGTAAGAAATGAAGCAGCAGTTCCAGACCAAAATTTTCCATTTGAACCACAAGGCAGCATCCTTGGCCCAATGTGGTTCACTATCCTCATCAACAATATTATTTACTCTATCCCAGATTGTATGCAGACGAGCTGAAGATTTTTGTTCCAATTTCTGACCTTATAGATTGTCAAAGGCTTCAAACCTGTTTGTGCCAGTTTAACTCGTGGTTTACCTCCAGCTTTATGCGAATTAACATTTACCAATGCTTAGGCTGAGCATTTCTCTCTATCTTGTTGGCCTGCTCACGACAGAGTACGTCGATGTGACACGGCCTGGTCAACAATTATTCTCCAGGATGCTCGGTCCCTGGCTGCAGCCTCCCATCCATGCAGACAGCCGATCTCCGTCAGGTCTCGCTTCACCTGGTCCAACCATCGAGTTCGCTGTGCTCCCCTGCGCCTTATGCCGAACTGGGGATCACTGTCCACCTTCTTGGTAGAGCATGAGTCCAGCATCCTCATGACATGCCCCAGCCATCGTATCCTGCCAGCCTTCGTAACCGTCAAGATGCTTGGTTCGCTCAAACAGCTCAGCAAGCTCTCCGGATTTCGCTGCTGATGTCGTTGTCCGAAGTAACGACCGTCCCGAGATAGTAAAACTCCTTTACCACCTCGAGACTGTCGCCGTCAACTAAAACACTGCTTCCCAGATGGTCTGAGTCACCGGCAAGCAGGTACTTCGTCTTCGTCGCATTGATTCTCAATCCAATTCTTGCTGCTTCGCGTTTGAGTCGGGTGTACGCCTCACACACCTTCGCTGTTGTCCTGCCGATGATGTCGATGTCATCCGCGAAGCCAAGAAATTGGAGAGATCGGTAAAGGATCGTACCACGGATGTCGTGTCACGGATCGTACCACGGAGGTGTCTTCGAATGACACCTTCCAGGGTGATGTTGAAGAGCAGACAGGAGAGCCCGTCACCTTGCCTCGGAACCCTGTGAGATTCGAACGATTCTGAACGATTCATTGCACTGCACCCCGTCCATGGTGGCCTCTAACAGCCGGATCAACTTCCCAGGGAAGTGATATCACTGCATGATGCTCCATAGCTCCTTCCAGTATATGGTGTCGTAGGCCGCCTTGAAGTCTATGAACAGGTGGTGCGTTGGGATATGGCGCTCTCGGCACTTCTGGAGGATCTGCCGTAGAGTAGAAATTTGGTCGGTGGTGAATTTGCCTCGAACAAACCCAGCTTGGTAGCTGCCGATAACATTTACAGGGGCGCAAGTCTGGATCTCTGGTCTGAAGTCTGGAACAGGATCTGGGACAGGATCTTGTAGGCGGCATTCAGAACTGTAATGGCTCGGAAATTCGTGCAATCCAGCCTGTCGCCCTTTTCGTAGACTGGGTGAATAACACCCAGCTTACACTCCTCCGGTAGTTCCTCCTGCTCCCAAACTTTCACGATGAGCTGATGCATTTCGACGGTAAGCCTCTACGGCCCCATCTTGAAGAGCTCGGCCGCCAGTCCATCGCTGCCGACAGACTTATTGCTCTTAAGCTGCTTGATGGCGCTGGCAATCTCATCCAGATATGGCGGGGGCACCTCGTCGTTTGCGCCGATGCTGTCGCTGTTATTACTGCTGTGCTGCTGTGGTAGTTGTCTTGCCACTTGTGCCTAGGCTGACCATACGTACCGTATTTAACGGTACAGTCCCGTTTTTTAACCAGAAATTTTATTTCCCGTCGTATTCGTAAAAAATCCCAATTTGTCCCGTTTTTTATGCTCTGGACTAATTAGAATAAAAATTCCTATTCCTACAAAAATTCCTACAACTGTGCACATGCTTTAAACAATGCCCAATTTTGAGAACGCATTTGTCCACCACTAAAAATGGTCTGCTTCGATTGAACCAAACGTCAAACGATTCTAGTCAAAAACGTGTGTTTTACTAATCGAGCATTGTATTAGGCACGCGGACAATTGTTTGTGGGACTGTATAACCCTGTTAGATCCCTACAAATGGCAAGTTTGAGGAAAATCAGTTGTTTGATCAATGAACGTTGATAAAAGAAATTATTTTGAAGGGTGTTAAGATTTAGATTGGCTTCAATAGTAGAGCGTCGGTTGCACGTTTTTAAGGAAATAAATTTCCATTCACTAGAGTGCTGTGATTTCATATAAAGTGGTGCCCTTTATAGCGAATACCCCTTGTAACGAGTCTTTTGCATAACGTGCAAATCTCAATGCTCAACAAATACCTCTCTTAAGGCACTATTGCTTTATAAGACTAATTCCCAAATTCATCTGCCGTGAGCCACATTTGACAGCAAAATCCGCTTTGCTAATGTAATAACTCGCTCGGAATTACGGAACTGCTTTATGTGTTTCTTTCTAAAAAAACACCTTGACAGTGGAATTATCTTTAGTTTCGTACCCATTATCGCGGAAGACTTCAAACTTGGGTACATAATAATGGAATCTAAATATGAAAATGAAATAACTAACTAACTTACAAACACAATCTAAATTGGTCTGGACCAATTCATTTTTCCAGGCGTGGTAAAAGCTTTTCTATTCTTAATTCCCCAATGTGATAGGACCTTTTACGAATAAAATCTTACATAACGAGCAAAATCATGTGTGTTCTTGCTACGTTTTTGGGTGCTGATGTGAAATTATGATCACAATCGGTTTGCATTGAGCATTTGATTTTCGCTTAGGCAAAACAGTGTTCCAATACTAAGCACCATTAATATAAAACTATTACAGGGAAGATACGTCTTAAAGTGTGTGATATATTGACGAGTTTTTTTGCCACTTAGAGGTGTTTCTTTTGACTACTTGGTGTAGGGTGCAAGTGTTGTAGATTTAATGCCAATAAATTTATGGAAATATTAACTGCATCGCAACGGTATTTTTTTAAACCGTTTCTGCTAAATTGCGAGACATTTCTGTCGAAGAGCACAAAAAGGTTTTGCAAAAATAGTGCTCGTCACCTAATATTTCACTTAGCCAATTAGCGAAATTGGTGGTGTCAGTATCGGAACCTTACCGACTGTCGTCCCAGAGTGTCGGAAGAAGTCCAGTTTCGAAGATGTGGTCGAAAGTGGTCGAAACCCTGGACCTATGGACCAAAAGTTTCGAAAGTCGTTGGAGACAAGTCTGTGCTTAACCGGATGGGAGGTGTCAGGTTAAAAGTGCGGTCATTAATATTTTGTTAAGTAACGTTTCGAAAATAGTCTAGAATACATTATGTGGTGGGTTCTTTGCTCTGGTTTTGGTAGCTATTATGAAAGGAGATTTCTATAGAGGTTGAAAGATATAGGGTTATCGTATAACGACTTTGTATGAGCTCCAACTCCAACTTTGGACTCCCTAGCTGTGTCAAATGACATCAAATGAGACTCCCTAGCTGTGATTTATGGACCTTGTGTTGAATGCCAAATTTATGCGAATGATTTGTAATATTTGGAAAAATAAAGGAAATGTGTGCGGAATTCTTAAAAATAATCGATGTCTTGTATTGCTCCATATGTGTCCCGTTTTTTCATCAACTTCATCTGTTCAGCCTATAAATGCACCAATTTTACTTTCTGAAAAAAAGCTCCTATTATATTCGACTATACACTCGCGGACTCCTCTTTTAACTTTTAACGACCACCCAGAACATACCCTATCAAAAGTGTGTGTACTATGTTTATTCTGTTATTGTGATAGTGAAGTTGTGGTCAGTCTTGTTTCTAGCTTTTATATTATTGTTATAATTATAAGGATGTTATTTTGTAAGACATTAATCAATACCTAACAATAATTATAAAAATAATAAAAATAGAAAATAATAATAATAATAATAATAATAATAATAATAATAATAATAATAATAATAATAATAAAAATAATAATAAAAATAATACTAATAATTATAATAATACTGATA
>SIXB01004429.1:0-17436 GCA_007018985.1 Anopheles bwambae
TTTTGTATGTAGATAGGCATAACACTAATTATGCGGCAAATGAACCGATATCAGCAATGGCACGCAGTTTTAATTCATTCTATGCAGGAGTTGATTTTCACACATCTATGTCCACTATTAGTGAAGGTCTGCGCTACATTAATCTATAATAACTTACGATATCTTGTGGGGCCATCATTGGCGGACAAGAATTATAAAATAAATAAATAAATAAATAAATAAATAATCGTTGTATCGCTCTTGAAGGGAACTATGTTGAATAATAAAAACGAATTTTGACAAAAAAAAATGTGTTTTTCTTTGTTAGACCGGGGAATTATCAGCCAACCTGTTAGCAAGAAAAATTGGCTGACACCAAGCACGCTCTTTTTATCTGTTGAGGTTTCATTCAAGAAACGATTCCGATGTCGATGTGGGCGCTTTTTAATTTGGCCTGTGTCTGTGTTATCACGCAAAAACTAAGAACTCGTGCTCCGGCTAACCTTTGGGGCCCCAGTCAAAATTGTGGACTACACGAAGTGATGGTGGAAGGGCAAGCTGTTGAAGGGCTTGGGTCAGATTTGGAAGGGTCGACGCAAAGGAAATATCGATATGAATGATCGCGTAAAAATTTAACTAATAAAGCGGTCGGTAGCGGTCGGCAAAGTCCGGCAGTCAGGCCCGTGAGAATATTTGCGCGATTTTGAAAGATAGGAAGATGCTATTCATTAAAAAATAACTGGACATATTTTAGCATAGAATTTCATATTGTTGAACTCTTCCAAATTTGATCACCATAGCATGGATTGGAGACCAATGAATATGGTCAAATTTGAGGATAAATTTGAAAATAGAAACAAATATTTCAAAAAAAAAATTTTTTTTGATTTTACGAGAACAATGGTTAAACACTATTGCATTTTAAGAGTAAAACGATTTTGTAGGAGCTTTTTTTTAAAGAAATGCGCTAAAAATTTGTCTGACCTGGCATCACTTGTCCGAAAAGCCTCATAATAGTGCTGAACGTTTGTCCGTTTGTTTGTACGTTTGTCTCGATAATTTTTCAGCTGTTAAGGTTTTTTGCCATCTTCAGAATATCCTGAAAACAATTAGCAAAATCCTGTTTGCTACAGTAAAATAAATTACACATTGGTTAGACCGAATAGAATTGAATTAGTAAGAACATATGAAATGCCAAAAATTGCCTTAAGTGGCCGTAATTCAAAGCAAGACGGTACATCAGTATCCATTGTAAAGGTAAACACCAACGTAAAAGCAAAATATTGCTTTCATGTTATTCTCACATTTTTACGAGAAACAATTTAAGAATTTTGCCCGGAATTCGAAGGAAGATTGTTTATGAAGTTGTAAATTTCGGTCAACCGAAACAAAATTGTGTTTTGTTACTGTCAAGATTTTAAATCAAATCGTCCGTAATATGAAATACGAGCTGGAAACTGTAAAATAGGAAAGAAAATATCATTAAACACTAGGTTTACAAAACTTGTCAATTTGACGGAATTTTAACTTTGAAGAAGAATACAAAAAATACCTTTTGTTTAATCTCTATTTTTACTTTTCGTAAATTCATCCTAACATGCTATGAGTTTGTAGCATAAGTTTCATAGATTTTCAGATACATGTGTGGTATACTAATCTCTACGGAACCCGTCAAATTGAGGAGTGGATCGATTAAATTTAGTTTATTTCGTTTAGTTGTATCTTTTTTTTTTTCAAAAAAATGAAATGACGAAGTGAAAGGGAATTCTAAACCACCCTTTATCATAAAAAATAATGATAAATGATACATCTAAAGTGGCCTGAAACGGAATGGCTAACCCACTTATTCCTTTGGTTTCGAAACTCCTGCCGACATTGGTCTAAATACGGCATCGACATCGATCGAACCAAGATTTTGTTCATGTGTTCGGTAAGCCAATAACGACTATTGCAATAAAAAAAACATTGTGTAAACAAATTTCTATGAAAACCAAAACTTGTTTAACGATACATAATTATAATAAAAGAAAATTTGTCCTGATTTTAATCGATCAAAATACGTATTTTTATCCATCCGTCAAATTGACGGATGTTCGTAGAGATAGATACATGCGAGATTCCCGTTGTTCGTTCCCGATTGTAGCACATCACTACTATTGTCCCGATTGTAGCACATCACTACTTTCGCGGATCGCTACAAATTGTTCGACGGGTCATCGATCGTTTCGTCATCACGCACACCATTAAAAAAAATGCATTATAAATAAAGCGGCAAAAGCCAAATTCTCACTCTTGTCATTTCAAATCCTCAGCAAGCAACACGCTTCGTTCATCTCAACAGTAACTCCTTGGCACACACAAGTGGCACAGAACTCCAAGCAAAACCACCCAGCTTGGTAGTACAAAAAGCACACAATCGGCTCTTTTCAGAGCCACCGATTCTTTATTAAGAACATCTTAAAGAAAAAAAAAAAACAAAACACAACGTAGGGTTCCGTACCAAACACCCGTAAACCTAGTGTTAATTTTTGTTCGTGCAATAGTAAAAGAAAAATTGTAAAAATGCTCTAAAGGTCGGTAATTTGAAACAATAAAGTAGTTTATAAAAGTTGCCAATTCAAGTGAGGGCTTGTGGAGAAATATTTCTGAAAGTACCCTACTCACTATTTTTTTACCACAGTTCAGTTTTTTTACTGAATTTTTTTCAGCTGAAAGTTCAGTAATCGTTTCAGTTTAAGTAGTTTTAACTGTACCGTTCAGTAATCTTGATCGCTGAATGCTTGACTGCTGACGCACAATGTAAGCAGGAACAGTTTATGCATTATGACCCAAAGCAGGAACAGTATAAGCATTAAACCCAAAACAGGAACTCTGTTTCAAGAATCGTCGTTCTTGTCAACATAAGATAAATGTAACTAGCATAATGAAAACAATATCTTTCCAACAAACACCCCTGAACCAAAGGTGCGAAACCCTTAACTTCTTTTAGTATGTATAAATAAAACCACCTCCGGTCATGGCAGGTAAGATTCGTTCGGACTGACAGGATAGGACTATGCCCATCCATCATCTATCGACTTCTCATTTAAATAGTTTAGTTATGTCCCCCTACCCAAGGTAAGGCCTCTAAACTCTAGCGTTTCCAGTAAAGGAAACCTCCTAAAGATTTCTATGATCGCCTGGACGTGTCGAAAGTCCGCTTCGAAACAGTATCCATAGTACCCAAAAATCGTACATACTACAAAGCCTTTCTGATATTACTGATTGTGCAGTAATTGAAATCGATAAAAAAGTGACGAAAAAAAAAATTTAATTGGGGTTTTTATTTATGCGCAGGGTTGCAGTCTGTTCTGCTCATATTCATCTCTGTTTCATAAACTTTTATACAGATGTGAACTGTATTTTGTAGAAACAAGTTTGATGATTTGGTATGCACTCACGGTTACCACGAAATTTCAGCAAGAACAGCACAGTGACATGAAGATTTTTACTGAATTTCATAAGAGACTTCGAACGACTCCGAACGACTCCGACTCCGGGCGGATCCAGTGGCTCAATTTTGCCGGAGTCGGAATCGAACTAACAATAGTCGGAGTCGGATCGGAGCCGTGGGTGCGCTCCATACAGCACATCACTAGTTCAGAGCACACTGAAGTCGCTCTTTTGCTTGGATGGAAAAGAGCAAACACCCAGATGAGTGCGATGAAAGAAAATGACTTGTGTTCAACAGGGATGGGTAGAATCAAACACACGAAGAGTGCAGGAGAATTCTCTTCGTGTGGCAAGAGAGAATTGACTAACACCCTGATGAGCGAGAACGCAACAAACGTTGTGGAATGTAGAAATGGGATAGAAATAGTGAGCGAAGGCAGTTTTTGGACATGAGGGGGTTGAAACTGGGAGAAACAGGCTTCGGTTGATACTTGGGGATCTTCCACGTTTGCGTGTGTAGGTGTAGGTGTCGCCGCCGATAGGAACCTTGAGCGGCTCTTCTTATTTTTCTTCTGGCCACTATTGCCTGCTGCAGTGTGTGACGCTGCTTGTGGTGTGGGTGCAACTGTTGCACTAACGGTACTGGCATACGTGGCCTTTACTTGTGCAACGTTCGCAAACCGATTTTGCCGGTACTGCACACAATTCAGACGGTGGTGCACCGGTGCAGCACAGTTGCGGCAAGTTTGTGCCTGACCACGATAGGACACACCTGTAACCTCCCCACAGAGTGTTACGTAGGAGAGGATGGGCTTTAACAGCTTCATCCTCAACACACGCACCAGCGCACCAGCCAACGGTGAATCGGGGGCCCATACGCCCTTGGTGATCGATAGGACTTCACCGTATTGTGCCATCTCGGCAACAATTTCCTCGTCCGGGATTAGATGAGGCAGATCTCGCACGGACACGTCTACCCCCCCATCTACCGTCTCAATATTGATGGGAAAGTGCTTTCCCTTGTGCGTGATGGAGTGCTTTCCTCTGTGTTCCTTGATGATGGCCTCCGCATACTCCACCCTTTCCATCGTCACAAACACACAGCTCTTCGCTCTATTCAGCTGGGCGACTTGCACTTTTTTCCGCCGATTCCCAGCCGCTCGCAAGGTAGTCTCAAAATGGCCCTCAACAACGTTGATTGTGAAGCAATGCGGCCCGCAAACAGAAAAGTTTGGAAACCCCTGGTTTAAATACTAAACTCCAAGGTAAACCATTTGTACAGAAGTAAGTGATATTTGAATAATGGTCGATGGTGTTGATTACAATACATCTGACCACACGGCCAATCTAATTGATTTTTCTTCGGAATGTTAGAAGGGTGTATAGGCTAGGATCAAAAACATTTTACAAGAAAAGGACAGCCTTATAATGATGATTTATAAAACACAATTTATTGAGTTTGAGCATAGCAGTGAAGCTAAGGAGCTTTCGATTTTTTCTGTGGTTAGTGTTAAACGAAAACATAAAATTGCTAGGAAATTTTTTTTTGCAGGTTATCTTTACTGCTGCTACTGCTGCTGCTGCTGCTGCTTGATCCGTGCATCGGTCACAGATCGAATTGATGCCTTTTTGTCCTCGAGCTGAAGCCGAATCGTTTCGTGTTCGAGCTTGAGGTTAGCCATTTTGATCTCGTTCTTTTTCATAGTCATTTCCCGTTCTTGCTGTTGCACTTCCATAAGCTTTTTCAGTGCCTCTTGCTTATACCTATTGCGTAGCTCTGTGATCACTGCATTGGTGGTAGGAGGCCTTTATGCAGCATGGAATGTAGTGGACTCCTTTTCCTCTGTAGCCAGATTATTCAGCGAGGCTTTACCCTTTTGGCTCTTTTGTCTGCCTTTTTGGCTTTCAGCAGGCATTTCCGTCATCGCGATGGCTTTCTAAGGGGATTTTAGATGGCCCATCTCCTTAGCTTTGCAGTTTGCGACCTTCGTCGCACATAAATTGCACCATGATTTTGACATCACAGTGACGTCGACACACCCGTAATGGTACCACATTCTGCACTTTTTGCAAGGCACCATATCTTCCACGGTGTTATACCGCTCGCAACCACCACAATCAAACCCATGCTTGGTCATCGCGAACACTTTTTACGGAAAGTAACTTGCGTTAGAAAGTTTCGCACAATTTTCGAAATGTTGCTACGGACGCAACTTTCTGTTTATTTTGAGTAGCTTACAAACAGGTACAAACTTTTCTATAACTGTCGCTCGCGTATTTATTTATCGCCGTTCAGTTTAAAAATTAATCTGTCCTTTCTTGCTAAACTTTTGCTCCTGCCGCGATTTTCGATGGCGCCTATCATTCATCAACTGATCAGCCCTGACTTTGCCTTACCCCGCTTAGAGAACTTAGCCTAACTATTACCTAATTTGCCCTATTTATGATCAGCTGGTTGTCACATATCTTGGCGTATCTTTCTACCCTTATCTCTCTCTCGACAGCACCATCTGGGGTTACCTTTGAAAATTATTCGGGCTGTCCTTGACAGTTTGCTGTTTTGATTTGCTTTGTTGTTTTTGAGTCATACGAATGACTAATCCACACGAGGTCGATATCGTGTCAACAAGTGCCTTCCGTCAATCAGAGCGTGGCCGATTTGGGACTTTAAAATTGTATACGTATTGTATAGACCAGCGGTTGGCAAACTTAGCGACTTGAAGAGCCAAATTGTAAAAATAATTCGTAGAGTTTCACGTGAGGAGCCAAATTGTTTGACCAAGGGAAAAAATGTGTGAAATTTCTGTGAAATATATTAACTGCTTTGAGCTGCTATCTCGATACCAAAGAGCCGCATGCGGCTCGCGAGCCGGACTTTGTCGATAGCTGGTATATACGAATAATTGGGCATTCGTTGGCTATACGTTTTTGCAGGTATTCATTACCAGTTTGCCTGTGAGGCGTCGAACACTTATACTCGAACACGACACGTTCGAACGCGTTTGATGTAGTTTTTATTTTCTCTAATAAGCTTCCAAAAGTCCTGCTCGTTATTTTTTTATGCATCTCATTCGCTCGTTTACTTTACCGAACTGAATGGTGCGATTCTCGTTCATTTTACACATGTCTTCTGTTTTGCTATTTTTATGCTCCTTTTGTTTATTTTCTACTAAACGGAATCGTTAAGGAATAGTTTTAACCTGAATTTTTGAGGCAATAAGCTCCCATTTAGGGGTCGTAAAATTGTTTAGGTAAGTTCTCAATCGTGGCAATAATTATGTAATAGTTAATTTAAGCTTGAAATTCATTTGAATTTTTTTATGATGAATTCAGACGTTTCATTTTCATCCGACGATTCTGGAACCATACTTTAACTTGTCTTTCGTTTAACATAAGCGAGACTGCAATTTCGTAACGACGCAGTCTTGTTAAGTAATGCGAATGTGCATATTCACTTTCTAATGCATTGATCTGTAAAAAAGGGAAATAATATGTAAATATGTAATCATTTGTCCTTATATATGCATGAATAAACTGTGTTATTTTCTACAGCTGCACCTCTTATTTTCATGTTTTTGATACATGTTCAAAACAAATCGGTCAGTATGGGAGGTTTAATTGTGGTTATAAAGAAATTGCTTTTTCGCATTTGAAAAGAAACACATGCAATACATGCAACATTATGGCCATGCGCTAAATATCACATGCACTGTACATGCTGCAAAAAAGCTAGGAAGAAAAGCTGCAAAAAGGTTGATAACTACTGGGTCAGAAACTCACGAAATAAAGAAGCTTCGCGTAGACACACACCCACGCAACGACTCACGCATACGTTCCCCCCCCCCCCCCCCCCTTCCCTTCTTTATTTACGAACTGAATTATTTACACTCCTCTTCTACACATCCTTTCCAATAGATTTATTTTTTAGATCACCGGTGTGTTGATGTGACGATATGTGTCGTCGGGAAATTCGACGGGTATTTAAGACGGGTCTTCAAGTGCCGCGTTATATGAATTCGTATGACGGGGCTGCTTACCGCTTAGCTTTGTGTGTGACGCTCAGTTATTCTCTTGAGAACGAATGAGGGAGGAGAGAAAGAGCGAGAACGACATGTGCTACGACACTTTTTACAATGAAACAAGAGAGTGTTAATAATTGCACGAGAAATTGTCGATCTTTTCGCTCTCTTGCCATGCGCTACGTGGTCACTCGAAAAACTGTAACATCAGGCCGACAATCAAAGTGTTAAACCGTTATTTGCTGGATTACGCTCCTGAGATATTTCGGATAAACAGTGTAAAAAGTATGTGAAGATACCTTGAAAGTATAATTTTTCGCTAAATGAGATGTGACATTCTACTAAATGACCGGAGTTACCTCGGAATACGCTGGAATAGTTTGTCAAAAAAGCAAAATAAATGCAGGAGGAAGCACAAAAAGATCAAGAACTGATTGCCAAGATGATGCACATGGAGCGTGACCAGCCCAATGCACATCAAGAACGAGAAACGCGAAAGCAGCAGGAACAGCAACTACAACACCAATTATCACAGCCATCGTCGCAACAAAAAAGAAGCACCACCTGGTTTTTTTTTAAACAGCGGATTCTTTATTATATTTATCGCGTTTTTGGCCTCGAGTCTCATTCTTTTTCTATCTTCATCAAATTCCTCATATAACTCATCATTTAACAATTCTATTAATTGATCACTCGCCTTACTCCTCATTTGTATCCCAAACATCAGCTGAAATGGTGATCGTCCCGTTGACGCGTGACTATGTGCGTTAATAGCCTGTTGAACTTTATTTATATTTTTAAACCATTTCGCGGGATCGTCAGATGAAAGCTTTGACAAAATCGTTAGTACAATTCGGTTAACCCTCTCCGCTTGCCCGTTGCCTCTTGGCACCCCAGTAGTACTCACGACATGATCGATACCATTTTTCTTCAGATGCTCGCTGAATATCTGCGATGTAAACGCCGAACCCCGATCACTGATGACGCGCGCCGGGTTGCCGAAGATCGATGATCATACCTCCAGCTTCCGCAACGTTTCCTCTCCGCTGGTCGTCTTTGTAGGGAAGAGCCATACGAATTTCGAAAATCCGTCCACTACCGTTAGCACGTACTTATACTGCTTCGCTGTCGCGTCCATTGGTCCGACGTGATCCATATGCAGGGTATGCAGTGGTGTATCTCCTTTGTCGATGCAGTTCAGAAAGCCCTCCTTGTGACCAAGCTTCTTGTTGAACATAATGCACTTCACACAACTATTCACTACTTGCGCCACCTTTCGTTCGAGATGAAGTATCCAATACTTCTGTTTGATGGCATGTGTTGTACCTTTCACGGAGAAATGACCATCATTATGCGCGTCGTGAATAATCTCTTTCTCCATACTTCGTGGAACTACAAGTAGCTCATTTCCATCACACACTTTGTAAAGCAGTCCACTTTTCAATACAAAATCATCGTATGGTCCTTTAGAAAGCATTTCCACAATAGCTCTAAGCCCACAATCGCGCTGTTGAGCAGTTTTAATACGATAGATCGCTTCACTCACAATATGTAACACTTCATTCGGGTATCTGCTCAAACAATCTACGTGTTGCAGATTACGCCCTGGACGATGCTCGGCTACGTAAGAAAAGTCCTGCAGAAACATGACCCAAGCCGACACTTCACGAGGCACATCCCTTTTCTGCAATGTTTGCTTAAAAGCAATACAATCTGTTACCAACTTAAATTGTATTCCCAAAAGATAATGCCTAAACTTTTTCACTGCCAGATACACTGCTTTTGCTTCCAATATATAACTGTGAAGCTTCGATTCTCCCTCCGTGGTCTTCTTGCTCCAAAAGAAAACTGGATGCATCTTTCCACTAAATTGCTGAAGTAGCACAGCTCCAAACCCGTTCTTGGACGCATCCGTATGCAGTTCTGTATAAGCTTCCCTATTGTACAACATTAGGATCGGTTCCTTCACCAACACTTCCTTCAACGCTCTAAATGCACTAACTTCAGACTCACCCATTTCAAATTTCACATCTTTACGTAACAAGTCGGTCAACGGTCTCGCTACCACAGAATATTGTTTAATAAACTTTCGAAAAAATCCTGTCAACCCTAGAAATGATTGCACCGCCTTGACATCAGAAGGTTCTTTAAATTTTGTTAACGCTACCACTTTCTCTTGCCCGGGTGATATGGTTCCATTTTCCACAAAATGACCAAGAAACGAGATGGAAGTTTGTAAAAACTGACACTTCTTCCATTTAATGTGCAATCCATACTCCACCACTTTTTCAAACACTTTCTTCATTTTCTCAAGGCAATCTTCGGCTGTAACACCATGCACTATAATATCATCCATATAGAGGTTCATCACATCACTATTCAAAAGCGGTTGAAACACATAGTTCACATAACGTATGAAAACAGCTGGCGAATTGCAAAAACCAAACGGTGCACGTAAAAATTCATACAGCCCTGTTTTCACAAACGCTGTGAATTTACGGCTACTGGGCTCGATAGGAACATGAAAGAAACCATTTTCTAAATCCATCACCGAAAAGTATTTCGCACTCTGCAGCTTTTCTAACACTTCATCTATTACAGGCACTGTAAAAGCGTCTTTTAACACTGTTGTGTTTTAATGTGTTTTATTCGAATTACTGTCGGGGAATGATCTCGAGATGAGGATTGAGCCCCTTTTATACTAATTCTAACAATAGCCAAAAACAGTACGCACTCACATTACTACTCTAACTTATACTAATATAGTTCATATCGTATTCGTCATATCGTAGTAGTAGTTCACTATATAACACTTCTCCCAGCTTTAAATGACATTTTAGAGATTCCTTTTTTTTTTTTTTTTAAGGATTACAGACTACCCTTATAATCCAAAATTACGCTTGCTATTTCTTCTTTGCCTATCCTTGATTCTTTTTGACCTGCGTAACTTGGGTGAAGAAGACTCACTTCGTTTTCTTTTTGTAGTTCTATTTTTTTGTTTTGCTAAAGGTATGCTTGGTACTTGATTGGTGATTGGAACTGTCTCTGGAACTGAATTACTTTCTATTAACGAAAGGGTTGGATGGTATTGATCTGCAAGCTCAGAAAATCGAATCTGATTTGTATGAACCATTCTCACATTGCCATGTAAATTAATCAAATAAGTGTTTGGGCTTATTTTCTCTAATACCACCGCTGGTATCCATCTAACATATTCTTCCATATGGTTTCTATAGAATACCTTATCTCCGCGGCTGTATGTATGCGTGGGACTTACTTTTTTAGGTATGCAATTCGTTTTGGGAAGTATAGTTACGCATCTTTTATCGTTTTGTATAGATAGCTTAACCGGGTTGCTCGTATTTAATAATGTGCGTGGCACATAGCTGAATAATAATGAAGAAGGAGTTTTATCAGTAGATGTAGATGGAGTATTGCGATAATTGAATAGTATTTTGTTAATTTTTTTCTGAAGTGGTATTTGTTTCAATCGCTCGTCAATCAGATACTTTTTCAACACTTTTTTAATTGTCTGGACTCCCCTCTCCGCTAATCCATTTGACTGGGGGTGATAAGGAGGAGATTTCAACACTTTTATATTATTTACAGGCTTCTATAAAACCTGAGGAGTTGAAGGGTGGACCATTGTCCGAACACACTTCATTTGGGAACTCAAAATACGTATAGATTTCATCTAAACGCTCCAATACACTCTCCGTACACGTTTTACGTAATGATTTAACATCTATAAATTTTGAATAAGCATCCACTACTTTCAAAAAAGTATTTCCGTCAAAATAGAATAAATCCAAATTAATGCGTTCGAATGCATGTGTAGCTGAAGGCCAACTTGATGTAACTGTCTCTTTTGGTACCTTTTGAGTTTTTTGACAAATAGGGCAAGATTTAAGTGTATTTAGAACATCTTTGTCAAAACCTTTCCACCAAAAATATGATCGACCGATCATTTTCATTCTTATAACCCCATCATGATTTTCATGCAATTTTTTTAACACTCGATTTTGTAGGGACTTTGGCACTACTACACGATCTTCAAAATAGAGACAATTATTTTCGACCTCAAAATTCTGTACCATTTTTGAATACGGTTTCATTTCTTCCACTACTTCTTTTGGCCAACCATTTATAGTCCAATTAATAATATTACTGATAACAGCATCCTTGTGCTGCTCTTCCTCTATTTCTTCCACACCAATAAATTGTTGCAGGTTATTATCTGCAACCGATATGTGCTCAATACGATTTTCTATTGGCAATGGTAGACGAGATAATGCATCGGCATGACTAATACATTTACCTGGCCTATGTACCACGTTGTAGGAATAATTCGACAAAATTACTGCCCATCTGTGCAATCTAGAAATTGCAACAGCGGACGCCTAACCTTGTATGGGTTAAAAATTTGCCTCAGCGAAGAACTGTCGGTAACGAGAGTAAAACTCGTACCATACAAATACTTATGAAATTTTTTTACGCCGAACACAACCGCTAAAGCTTCTTTATGTATTTGCCCGTAGTTCATTTGCGCGCTTGTTAGTGTTGATGAGGCAAAGTACACAGGCTTCTCTACTTGATCCACTATGTGCGATAACACGGCACCTACCCCATACGGACTGGCATCCGTTGTTAGTATTAGTGGCTTTTTTTATAGTAGGGTTCCAACACATCGTTAGAAACCAAGAGCTCCTTACAATTTTTAAACGCTGTCTCGCACTCGTTGGACCATGTGAATTTGTTATCTCTCTTTAGCAAATTATATAACGGATGTAACTCCGATGACAAATTCGGCAAAAATCTGTGGTAGTAGTTTAACAGACCTAAAAATGACTGTAATTGACCAATATCTTTAGGTGCTGGAGCAAGACAGATTGCTTCCACTTTACCTTTACATGGACGAATTCCCTCGCTTGTAAGCATGAATCCGAGGTGTTCGATTTCTGTTTGGAAAAATCGCGATTTAGCCCAATTAATTTGGACTTTATGTTTATTTAATTTAAACAACACCTGGAATAAATTTTCCTTGCATTCACTTATGGTACTTCCACCAATTAGAATATCATCTAAATAAGGAATAGCTTTTGTCCCGAGTAGTATTTGATCTATTATAGATTGAAATACAGACGGCGCTGAACTTATACCAAAAGGTATTCTTGTGTATTTGAACAATCCTCGATGGGTATTTACGGTACATAACTCTTGCGCTAAGTTGGACAAACGTACCTGTAGGTAAGCACCGGTTAAATCGATTTTGCAAAAGTAAATAAAATTCGACAAATTTGCTAGAATGTCATCAATAGCCGGCAACGGATAATGTTCCGTGGAAATAAATCGATTTAATGTAGCTTTCCCATCTAAACAAATTCGAATTGTTCCATCCTTTTTTGGTGTAATTACTATAGGACTAGCCTATGTGGACGTACGTAATGGGACTAAGATTCCGCTTTCCACCATGCTATCTATTTCCTTTTCTACTTTTTCACGAAATTTGAACGGTACAGTGTATGGTTTATGACATATGGGTACCGCATCTTGCTTAAGGATTATATCCGCAGTAAACCCTTCTATTGCCTGACTGGCATCCCCCGTAATTACGTATGGGTATTTGTGTTGAATTTCAGACTTAAAATTGTGTTGAATAGCATCAATAGACGAAAAATTGAGACTTACCAGTTTTCTCCATTCTGGCATGATGATATCTAAACTCGAGCGACCGAGGAGCGGTGTAAGCACCTTATTTTTTTCTGGTTCTAGAACAAAAATATTTAGCCAAACGAGATTGCCATACCTGTTCCTCACTTGAACTAGTAGCTCTCCTATTGGACGAATAGTTTGCCCTGACACCGTTTGAAACACCTTTGTCGTCTTCCGCAACTGCATGTGAGAGAGTTTCTCCTCGTACGTCTCTCTCGATACCACCGATTCGCACGCGCCGGTGTCCACCTCGAAACACACCATCACACCTTCAATTTGCTGCTCCATTGTCGCTGGTACATCTGTGCGCGTTGAACTCGCACCGCTGGCACTGCAAATCGTACTGGTGAACTTCTCGTTCTGGCACGTTGTTGGTTTCGATGTATCGTCAGCATCTTTCAATTGGTTCAAGTTCATCTGCTCCGTAGCGTCCACGAGCTCAGCCACTCGATTTTTTTTTTTTGTTTTATGACCGACACAACGATAACACATGACCAACCATTCCGCATGCGTAACACGTCCATTGTTTGGCAGGACAAGATTCTGGGTTGTGAGCCCTACCACATCGAAAACAGTTTTTGTCGCGTTCCGATGAAGGCTTAGATCCCGCATGCGTTGGACCGTTTCTATTTTGTTTAGCTGGCATTTTCTCTGACGGCTTCCAAGCTGTGCGTGGTTTTAGCGTTGCCAGTTTTGATGCTCCCTGCATCTCCTTACACTCGTGCTCCGCCGCTTCCCAGCTTCTGCCAATCTCACACGCTTTTTCGAAGGTGAGACCTTCTTCGGTAAGGAGTTTAGTGCGCAACCCGGAGTTATGCACCCCTGCTACGAATTGATCGCGTAGCGCTTGTTGCAAAAACGTTACAAAATCACAAGATTGTGAGGACGCTTTTAGTTCGATAATAAACCCCGTTATTGTTTGACCTATCGCTTGTTCGCATTTGCGATACTTGTATCGCTCTGCCACCACGTTAACTTTTGGGGCTAAGTGCTGTTTCAACAGCTTGATCAGGTCCTTATATGATTTAGAACACGGATCATCTGGCGAACATATTCGTGATGCCATGGAATATAATGATGGACCCGCCATTGTAACCAGCATTGGCACTTTTTTACTTTCTTCTACGTCGTTCACGATGAAGAACTGCTGCAGGCGATTTTCATATTCGTCGAAATTTTCACCAACGACGAACGGTTCCATGTGGCCAAACATTGGCATTACCATTTTCATATGCCCTAAGCCTGACGTTGACGGCTTTGGCTCTTCCCCGTTGGGCATCCTAAGTTGCCTCTGCACACTAACACAACACTACACCGCACTTATCTCAGACACGAGATCGACTGACTGACCGACTGATAACGATTTGATCCGACGTTGATCAAAACGCACGACTGGTTTGAGAGAGGTTTCACACGTTTACCTTATATCCTCGTCGCCAAAACTGTGTTGTGTTTTAATGTGTTTTATTCGACTTACTGTCGGGGAATGATCTCGAGATGAGGATTGAGCCCCTTTTATACTAATTCTAACAATAGCCAAAAACAGTCCGCACTCACATTACTACTCTAACTTATACTAATATAGTTCATATCGTATTCGTCATATCGTAGTAGTAGTTCACTATATAACAAACACCATGGTATTCAATTTCCGATAATCTATACACATTCTGCTAGATCCGTCCTTTTTCTTAACCAGCACAACACGGCTAGCATAATCGGAGGTTGACGGCTGAATAATTCCTTTTTCCAACCACTCTTCCACCTGTTTGTTCACTATTTCGTTTTCCATATCAGGCAAACGACTGGGAGCATGCCTAAACGGTATTGCTATGTCATTCAACGTTATTTTTAACTGCACTGGACACTCTTTTAGATTATCACTGTTGGTCAAGCGATCGCTGTTTTTTTGCTGCATTTCTACTACCATTTCACTAACCACCTGTTTAAACTTCGGATGCACCTGATAGCTTTCACTTTCATCTCTAATATTCTGAATCCACGCAACGTCTGACTCATTAGATTGCTTTGGTGCTATCGTGATCGCACTGTTGTTGATCGTAAACTCCACCGTCTCCAAAAAATCCATGCCAATGATCAATTGTGCGTTTATTGCTTCCTCAGGCACAACAATAAGTTGGATTTCGTATGTTAAGCCATCTATCACGATGGGAACCTGGGTTTCTTTGAGACCATTCCGCAAATGTCCACCCAAACCTTTCAGTGTTCTCTCTGAATTGGCCCAAACCTTGCGATTTGATGGAAGTTCCTCAAACGCATTACTTATTATTAGAGAAACTTCACTTCCCGTGTCCAACAATACTTCAAACTCCTTTCCGTACACTGATACGCTCTTCACTGGTAATTTCTGTTTTGCTACCAATTGTGATTGAACACCAGTAAACTGCACAGAAAAGTTATTGTCACAATTCTTTGCCTGGTGTCCCATACGACCACACTTGAAACAGGCTCCTTTGTTATCAAACGTGTTTGGCGTTGCTGGAATTGCTGGCCTTTTTGTTTTGCATTCCTTTGCACGATGTCCAAATCCGTTACATTCAAAACATCTCGGACCACTTTTGTTCGATGGACACTTTTGTGCTTCGTGCCCGGCGTCACCACAATTATAACAAAAGCGCTTTTTCTTATTGTTTTCACTTCTTTTGAACACATGCCTTGCCGGTTCGATCCTTTTGCTTGCTGCTCTCTCGAACAAACGAATCTTTTCTTTTAGCATAGCAATGTTTTGAGACGCATAAAACAATGCACGCTGATTTTCATTTTCCGTGAACCCATCCGCAATGTACTCGATCAAACTTGTTTCGTCCAACTTTATTTGGTTTGCCAATTCCTGCATCGAGTAAACAAACTCTAAAGCAGACTCTTCTTTTTTATTACGTCGTGTTGACAACAACCTATGGACGTCACTCGCCCGCATTTTACGTCCAAACTCGTAGATCAGTGCTTGGCGCAGCTTTTGGAACGTCGTCATACCCACAAGAGTTCCTAAGAAACTACGAGCCACACCCGTAAGCTTCTTGCGACACATTATAAGTTTTTGTTCAGCACTCCAGCCTGCCATCGTACTAATTTCCTCGAAATGTTTCAACCATCGATGAATATCTTGGGTGGAACCAGCACTGAACACCTCAATCCCTTCTTCGATGTCCCTGAAGGAATATGGCTGTGCTGCCGGCTGTTCCCTTTCTGGTATTGTTTCCGCATCGGCATAAGCTGCGGCATCAGTTCGATTAAGTGTTTCATCTTGTGTTTGTTCATCGTATTCGACAATACGAGTGGCCAGTTCTTTTTTGTTTCCACCTGTAGCTATTCCCCGTTCCTCGCACTGTTTCACCAACCCTAGTTGGGTGTATTCCTCGACCAAAGCCGCAACGGCTGCCTCAGTGTCGTTTTCCGTCGACATTTTCGCGGTATTTCACTCAACGTAAGAAACCTTTGTTTGCACTGCACCGACCACACACGTTTTGTTTCGGCTATTGTTCGCTCTTCTCCACCCACAAACACACCCGTTATTTCGTCGGTTGCGCTCCCGTCTGAACCCGTCGCACACACAATCACGCGTTTTCAAATTGGTTGATCTGCGCCTGTCCTAACGCACAACACACGCACGCACGCAAACACAAGTCTTTAAGTTTTCGGTTGCGCCCGTTTCATCCTTCAACACAGACACATACCTAAACGCGCGACTTTCTTGTTTGCCGATTGCGCGACCGTCTCAACGAGTACACACAAGCGAACACACGACTTCAAATTGACCCGATGCGCACACACAAGCAAACACACGTCTTCGCGTATACCGGTTGCGCATCCGCCTCAGAACGCAGCACACAAGCAAAAACACGTCTTCCTGATTTTGGTTGCGCGCTCGTCTCAACACTCACGCACACAACACACGTCTTCCAGTCGTATGCTCTTCACACAGCATAGCAAACAACACACGTATCCAAATTAGTCGGTTGCGTGTCTGTCTCAACACGCAACGCACACAAAATGCACGTCTTGGCCCAAGCTATTGCTATATATTTATATATATATATATAGCATATATATTATATATATATATATATATATATATATATATATATATATATATATATATATATATATATATATATATATATATATATATATATATATATATATATATTTATATATATATATATATATATATATATATATATATATATATATATATATATATATATATATATATATATATATATATATATATATATATATATATATATATATATATATATATATATATATATAT
>SIXB01004430.1:0-17439 GCA_007018985.1 Anopheles bwambae
ACTGGAGTGTGTGTATGTGTGTTTGACCATAAATCATGATCTGCAAGAAGAATGAACAAAGCAGCATTAATACGATGCAATAAATCAAAACAATCGCGATGCTAAACACATTCTTTTATCTGATAAAATCGATCTTCCAGGCCAACTCCAGCTGGGCTCACAGACACCCACCGATACAGGCCCGATCGCTTTGCGGAGGATTAATGCTCTGACCCTGAAGCAATCTATAAAGAGTGCCACACGATACTAGGCAACATCAATCGTGGACACGATCACGGAGCATTATGGAATCTAAAGGCCGTTTTTTTTTCTTTTTCTGCAGACCACTACAAAGCAACGGTCGGTAAGGTCCACAAGAGAACGCCCCTAAACGGTTCGCTCTCCTTCCCGAAAGTTCAATAGTTTGTGTTGCCGAAGTTAGATTGTAGGCAAAAGCCTTCCCATTCCGCTCGCACGAACTGGAACACAGGCACGTACATGATGCTTGGTGAGGCACGATTTCTTGCGGTCTCCCATTGCGTGCTGCTCGGTGGCGTATGAAACTCAACCATGCCGCCACGGTGTGTGTGTGAGCTCAGGGCGCATGGACCTCACCCCGGAATGCTCAAGACAACGTTGCACCCGATGATTAACCCGGGCGCTGCGTGCTTATGCTGATTTGCCGAGCCGCGTTACAGTTGAGACAGTGGAGACCGGGGCCAGGCATGTCGACATGTTAAGTGATCGTTCTGTTTTTTTTGTACCGTCCATAACGATCTGATTTGAGGTGTACGTAATCGGTACGTGGTACGGGGTGGCTTTTGACGTGATCAACTATCTGCCTGCCAACAAGCTCCGATTTGCAATATTCATAATAATCAGAACGACCTCCTCGAGCGCACGCCCGAAAGGAGTGAAAGGTCTGCATTTCGCATTGCCCGTGTGGGCGATCGTCTATTGGTGGCAGGGGATAGAAACGGCGTAAGGTAAGGCTTACAAATTAATTTATCGCTTGCAAATTTATTTTTCCATTCCCTCCCTTCCAATTCCTGCCACAAATGAGCATATTTAGGATCGTCTCCATGCACCCCCACTCACTGCTGGCAAACAAAGGCGGCAAGAAATTGCATTTTAATGCAGCTACAGGGGTTGCTGGAGGTGGTACGGGGTGGAGGATCCCCATTCGTCGGCAGGAGCGATGTGCGAAAAATGTTTACACGAATGCGTGAAAGTGAAAGGAGTTAATGACTGGAACGGGGATGGCGATCGTTTCGGATTAGAGTTGCCGCTCCAAGACGGGGCGGGGTTTTTTCAAACACACATACACAGATAGGCAGCTGCCACCCAGCGCTAAAGGTGAGTTACGATTTTAGCCACATGCGGCTTTGCTCCTTTCGGAAATCGAAAACAATTCGCCCGGCTAGCGCGATCGTTAGTTGGTGCTTTGTTTGAACATATTTCTCCGCTGTTGTGAGGGAGTTTGCAAAGCAGTCAACCCTCGAGAGGAGAGGAGCTCGTGTCCAGTAACTGATTTTCGTGTTTCCTAGCTCGAATCGGTTACATCACGGCGCTTGTTTTCTCCTATTTGCGACAAACTTGTGTGTGTTTGGTTTGGGGCAAACGGCGGGACAGGGGGTTCGTTGCTTTAACGAATTCGACTCATCTTGAAAGTGAGCTGTAGTCGTAACTTTCCTTTAATTGAATTTGGTGTGGTCGTAATCGAGTGGTTGGTTGATTGGGAAAGGTTGGTGTGGAAGAGCGATTGAGAGACTGTTTTAATTTTTGTAATTTTTTTCAAAGCAGCTGACAAAACTAGTTTGATTTAGTTGTAAAGATGTAATCCTCTAATCAAAATACTCCCGGGAAAAAGTTCTTGTGATGCGCTTACTGGAATGAGTATTTGACTATTTGCCTAAACCTGACCTTTTTATTATTCATCATTTATCTTTTTGCTCAGAGATGCAATTTTTCTCACTTGAAATGCTTTCAAAATCTCCAGAATATAGATCAGCTCATTATTTAACGCCAAAAAAGCGCTCGGATCAATTACTGGACCAAAGACACTCAACAGACTCCGTCGTGGTGCATCACAAAAAAATGAGGCCCCCCTGGCCAATTATTGACATTTTTCCTTCCCCCCTGCTGGAAGCTGTACAAAGTAAGCTCATTTATTTGTAGAGACAAACCACACAAAACAAGCACACTATCTTGCACAAACAGCACAGCAAACGGTCCCAAATTGCCGTGCGAAACGCGACCAACCCTCCCCCCTCTCCTTTCAAATCGTCCGCCTAATAGTTCTGATCCGTCCATCAACCTGAGACGCGCTGCGAGACATCCCTTTGCTGCGCTGCTAAAGCACTGCTTCGTTCAATGTCAATTTTAAACATAATTATGATGTGATTTTGCCACGAGATGAGATAATCGGCCGGGCCGCAGTTCCAGATGCTGCGACCGAGCGACCGAGCGCGCACGAGCACGCTTTAAAGCGCTTTAATTGTGTTGACGAGTGCCCTCGAGCAGACACAAAAGTAAGACCAGCAGGGAGGGATGAATGTTCCATTCAGCCCGCACTCGGCGGCACCCTCTGCCCATTTGGGCTTGGCATGGCAAACTGCATGGCAAAAGTTTTGTTGACTCTAAGATCAACGAGCACCAAAACCCCCATTAGCAGTGTCGCAGAGTCGCTCATGATCGTAGCGCGTCATGCGTAGCGGGCTAAAAATAATGCCGCACTGTCAACCGGCACCATCGATCCGTTGGGACTGTGTGCTGAGATGCCCGTGAGGTGGCTTCTTCTTTTGCCTTTCTAGACTTGCAGATAAACCATCATGAAAAATATAAACAAAGAAAGAAGACAGACGAAAAGATTACTCTTTCTTGAGCCCGTTGTCTGTGGACGCTCGCGTGGCCTTTACATTGGTTGTGGCGGTTTGTCTGTCAAGCTTATCTGCCCCGAACGGATCAACAGCAGAGCAGGCTACACTTAACGCACAGCACTTTATTACTTGCCTGCTGTTTACAATGCTTCAAACAACGTCGAGCGTTTACATGGGGGAATGTTTACTTCATTTCGATCGGAACGCAACACGATAAAATTTGCCATGTAAGGGGAAGTATGTTTATCATTTTATATGTTTTAAATTATCTGAGGTAATATTCATCTTACCGATAAAAAAGTAATATTTAAAATAATCGTACATCACACTGCTTAACGGTTTAATGTATTTTTAAAGACTGCTGAGGGTGTCTTGCCACCACTTCAAAACGAATAAATTTTCATGAGATTCGTCAATTTGATTCCAAAAATGTGCATATTATTTTATTGGGAGAATGTGTTTTAAAATAAAAAATGCGAAAAATCGGCTCAAATCAGCACTGTTGTGCTATACACATACGTGATGGTTTACCCGTTGCACTCTTTGAAGCGAACTCTGTATACTAGGCCTTATCAATCTTCGTTGCATGCTTTAAAGATTGGAAATCTCTGAGAATAACAAAATAAATCTCCTATGTCAGACTATGAGCACGACACGGACAGATTTCTTGAAAAGACAAATCAAAGCAACAGAAAATCTTATCTAAAAAATCCGTAGCAGCAATGTCACGTGTCTAAAATGAATTGTACAATCGGATACGAGTCTATTCATCTGTTCGGGGAACTAAAAGGCTTTTCACGTCCAGTCTTATTTCTTCAATATCTTTTGTTGGAGTGTTACGATATCATATTCATCCTAATATTTGCGGTTGACTTACATTAATATTAAAGGTCATAAGCTAATGTTTGTTAGTCTCCAACTATGTAACTAGTAACAATGTGTAACAAGTAACTATGTTTTACAGACAAAGCTTCCAAGAAGAATTATCCCTCTATTTTTAATAAAATTCATCCTATGAAGCTAACTATTTGTGATTGAAAAGTAGCCCATCTTTTCCAACATCCTCCAACAGACTTTTAAATCAAATTCCAACGTACAGCAAACATTAAACAGCCGATCAATCTAACGATCTCCGGCTACTCTGTACAGACGCTAACTGTGCCGTATTCAACAAAGAACCAGGAAATCATGAACAATGATGCTCCTTCCCCAATTTCCCCCCGGGAAGACACCAGCGGGAGGGCCTTACCTTTACAACCCTGTCCTGTGTGTTTTTTTTTTCGTTGCCGTCATGTTGTTCCCTGTCTATTATGCGTTCCTGTCCCGCATTTTTCGCGTCAAGATTTATGACATCACCGCGGTGGTGCCGCGGCTCTGTGTGACACGCTTGATGGATTGATCACCCATCGAACCGTTGCTCTTCGTTGCTGCGTCCCAGAGCGAGCGACTGCCGTGCTGCATAATTACAACCCGTCCGAATGCAGCGCGCTGGGTTCCGGAAACTATCGTCGTCGTCGTCGTCGTGCACAAGCTAACAGTACTTGTGAACCGCCCCGTTGTTTGGCATTTCCCGGCAGCACGATTAATCGATCCCGATGGGCCGCAAACAGCGATAGCTGATTAATGGAACGATCACCTTCAAAGAAGCCCAGCGGCGACGGCGCACCCGGGTGTTTCTTACAATTAGCATTCTTCGGACCACTAACGCAACCACTTGGGGACACCCATTCACACACACACACACAAACGCACACTTCGGGAAGGTGTAATGATAGTATTCCGTGCCTTTTTTTTAATTTATTAGCAATTCACGTTTTGCCACAACGGTGTTTGGTGCATAAAGAAGCGCGAGGATGACTTCACCCGGAGATGTCCCGTTCCGTGGCGTTTGTCCGGATGTGCTAATCGGCATACCGAAGAGGTGTGTAGCTTTGATTGGCAATAAGCTATACCACACCAAATGCTCAGCGAAACAGCTTCCTTTCGGCAAATGCGTGGCAACAAAGGCAAAATAGGTGTTTTGCAATAACGATGATGATGACATAATTGCTGATCTCAACTCCACCATCTCGGTGCATTAATCACGTTGATCACTTTCAATCGCGAAATTTGCGCATTTGTTTGCTGATTTGTGACCATCATCGCTTCAATGAGCGATCACATTACCCAGCCACAATACAAATTGGGCTCTATTGGGTCGAATTTTGAACGCTCGATTATTTGGCCACATTAGGTGGGGCGGCGTAATTGCTGCCCCATGCTACGAAACAGGATTTCATCAAACAGCAAGCAAATGCCTAATTGCCCGCCATTCCGTAGGCATTTATTTGCAATTTCTTTCACACCACCATTCTGCGTTCGAGGCGGGTCGTGAGCTGAACGCGACACCCTTTTTACCGGTTGCGCAATATGAGCGATATACATACGCGTGGAGACGCACACGTTAACAACAGCCAACTAGAGATTGCAGATTGAGATCACGGTTTCCAAAAATGGGAGACCTTTTAATGATACACCTTTAGCCGGCACGGTGGCAGTTAAAAAAAGACCGAAACGAACTCCCGCACAATGGATAAGCACGATGGCTGCACAAACCGCATGGTGCGGGCTGTGCAATCGGTGCTCCCCTCTCAACCAATTCAAGATGACCTCGCCAACCTGTTTCGACAAAAAGGTGAGGTGTCAGGCGACGAACCAAGCAGCAAACCCAAAACTCGTGCCCCTTGTGCCAAAAGTGGGTCGCGTTTTGATGACTTTACAAAATTGAAAAGCCAACCCCGCCCTTCCCCGTTTGTGCTTTAAAATAATAAAAGAAAAGTCAACAGACGGGTGGGGGTGGGGCGGGAAAAAGCGATGCTCGGATGACCTTATCTAGTGATGAAGCAGATTTTGTCCAAAACGTTCGACTAAAACACTGTTTTAACACCATCAATCATGGCGAGCTAGTTTGCGTTTTTTTGTGTGCTTCTCATCTTTCCCTCTATAAAATGTACCTAATTTGGCTAGATTGTAGCAAGATCGAATCTCGCGCGGCTTGCAATGGTGAGACTTTCGGTCTAATTAATTCCGTTAGGTTCCGCCTTTGTTGGCGAACAGTGCAGGACAGTTATTTGAACTGGAGGGCTTTATGGAGCTAATCTTCCCGTTCTCATCCGACTCGATGGTGACTCTTCACAAAACGCTGCGGCTCAAGTATTCTTGGCCACTTTTTCTTGTTGGTTTATTGTAAAGAGGTTCGTCGATTGCTGCAGTCGCCGCGCCGGCTGTGTGCTGTACTATTGCAACGAAAGGTGGAAAACGGAAAAAAGCGCTAAGAAGCCAAGAACTTGTTCAACGCTACAGCGACTCGACACCGAACGAACTACCAAACTGATCCGGTGATTGTATGTTAATTGCAGATACAAAGATGCAAACAAGAAGGGGAAAAAACGTACCCAATCCCCAAGTTCCCGAAACTATCAGGCAAGCGATCTCGGTGTACGCCGGACTCGGTACGGATAGCGCAACGAATTGTAAACCCCGCTTTGCTGTGGCTTTCTGATCAACGTATTGAGCGTAGGGCTGGGCTGCAAAGCCGATTTCATGCGCAAAGAAGCTTAGAAGTAGTAGGAGCGATATTACGGCAGGACTCATATCTAAACAAATTGCTCGCCCAGTGTAGCGACGAACAAAAGCGTTGTCTGTACTCTCGGCGCTGTTCTGTTTGCGATTGCCTATTAATAGGACACATAATCGGGCGCGTGCTTGAAGAATACGCATCACTTCATACAGACAAAGAGGAGAAAAGACAAACAAGAGCATGAAGCCTCTTTCATTCCTAACTGTATCATGGGTTTATACCTAACAATGAAATAGCAAAGGTATCTCAAATGGGCATGATAATTGTGGATGTTTCGCGATTCTAACACGAGAGCACACACACACGATCAGCTCAGAATGCGAGACGATGATGACGGCAGCGCACAAGAGCAGTTACCGTTGTGCGTAAAATTGATTACGAAACTAGATCAATAGGGATAGGGATTGAGCAGTTGGGAAAAGGGGGTTTATGAAGTACAGTTTGAACGATCTAGATTCTGAGTGGCAAAGTGATCTATTGTTCCAAAATGGGGATGAGAGGTTTTATTGCATTTTTTTTTCTCGGAACGGATAAGGTGTTGATTACTGAAGATGAGTATGAATTTTGTGCAGAAAATGACTCTTTTGCAACATATTCTGCTCAATTTGTAGCTTGAAAGGCCTAGAATTTAGTTGTAGCACTATTTAGTCGTATTCTTTCACGATTGTTCTTCAATCAGTACATAAAAAGAGACATTCTTCAATCAATACAGCTGCATGAATGTTTATCACTTGATGAAAAACAAAATTTTAACAGGATTATCAACAAAATAAATTTAAAATTATTAGGAATGACTCAATACAGTTGGTTTAAATTGATCAAATAAATAACAGTCAATCCTGATTCAGTCAAATACTAATCGTTTAAAGAATATACATCGTGAAATACATATATTTAGGCATTATTATGCTATTGACCGTGTCAAAAATAGCTCTACGTTTTCGGATTCTCTGTTAATCATCTACTAATTAGAGCTTCAAGAAATGGAACTGTATCACCGAACCATAGTTCTTCCACTTAAACGCCTTATCGAAATGAAATAAATCACCAACCGTTAATTCCTACAAATCGTTCCAATAACATTACTCACCTTGAACCTTCTCCCCCCAACATAACTCCTGATTAAAACAAGCCTTATCGGCATGTGCCGTACACATTCTTCCACGGCTCAAAGATGGCCGACAACTTCATCGTTAAAGCAACGAGCGCGGTTTCCAGCGTGCGCATCGTAAAACAAACCCAAACGATCCAAAACTCTCCAAAGGGACAAGCATTTGCATAGAATGCTCGTTTACTACGGCTACGGTCAGCCAAAGTCGATAGGAAATGCTGACTGAAACTGTGTGCAGCACCGGTAATTAATTGATATGCAGCCCATTCGACTAGCCAGCCGGACCCGATAAGAATTGTGTCACGCCCGGGGTTTGGTTGGTAGGTAGGCAGATAGAAGAAGAATGATTGTTCTTTCACTCTGCTTCTAACACGCGCGATTGATAGTGCGGCGAGACCCCGCAGAAAGCATTTAATCCTAGATTAGAACGCATATAATTATGTTGCTTCTTCGCTAGCACAGCAGCTGCCTTTATTCTAATTGATTTTTTTGCTGTCGCTCCCGATACATCGCTCTTCCTTTTGCTCCCATTTCCCAGCCGGACGCCGAAGCGATTCATTAAAAATTTAAATGTTTGCCAAATTGTTGTGATCGGTAAGAATTTGCGCCGCGTGCGTGCCCTACAAATCTCGAATTCATTCGACCCAGGCCACCGGATGTGGGCCGTTTTGGGGCCGGCATTAAACGTCCCAAAACAGGGAAGCTATAATGCAGCGGTCGTGTGGCTGATCCGCGCGAGCACCAAAGAATAAATTGCTGGTTTCGATTCCATTTCAGCTGCCCATTGCGCGGCTCGGTACGCTTCCAACGTATGCAAGTCAGAGCGCGTCGCGGTACAAAACTATAATTTGTTAAATTTACAGCATTCGCAACACTCTCCGGGCTGGGGTTAGAGCGTAGCCGCAATAACTGGGCCACACCGGCTTGGTTAGTCTAATGAGCGCTCGGGGGAGGCTACCATTTAAGCAGAAGCAGAAGGTTGGTTGGCCCTTCTGCTCGATCGACGCCAACCGGGCGGGCGGACGGGCCAACCAACCAACAGCTACAGCTCTGCCTCGCGACCATTAATAATCGGCTGCGCGATAGGGCCGCTGCTTTGATTTGCACGCTGCGGTGTGCGCGTATGAACGGTCCGATTAGTCGTGACCGAGCGCACCCTTTCGGGTCGAATGCGTTAGACAAAGGCCTCATTCGTGCTGCTCATCTCCCGGCAGTTGGGGTTTATCTTTAATTTGTGCTGACCCATTTTTAGCCCTTCCTGCTTAACGTTCGGGACAACAGGCTGGAGATAGATGGAGAGCGGACTGTGTTGAGCAGAGCTATAAAGTTCGACCTTCTCTGGACGAATGGAGGCGATGCTACGATACCGCGTTGGTGAGAATGAGCCACAGTTGAGATTAACAAAAAGCTCATCGTTTTATCGTACCCGTCAATCGCGGTGGTAGAAGTGACGCTAGATGGGGTTCAGAGAGGATGGAAAGGAGGAAGCAATAATTAACCGCGAAACGTGAGCTCCATTGAAGAAGCGGCTCCGTATCGTTCGGAGCGGGGATGAAAGTCACCGATCGGTTTGATTTGATCAATCGATCGAGGTGTGGGAGAGGAAGGTTTTTCGAGTTGATTCGTAAATTGCTTTGTCCTCGTTTGCTGATCGTTTGCCGATGAGTTCTTTCACACAATCAAATCGTAGTTTGTTGGGGTAGAATTAATTTTCATTCTAAAGGCAATACTGTCTTCTCGCGGCATTGAAGTCTTTCGTCTACCGTCAGCCGTACCAGGTGCGTGTTTTAAAACCTCTTTCAATCCCCCATTGGCAGTTATTAAATCCCGTAAGAGTGCAATAAACTTGTTGCTTTTTCCAAAACACAAACACACAAACACACACATAATACGTACTTGATCGGTATTATCGCACCTTATGCTACGGCTCGAACGCTTCTACAGCACACGCCTGCATTCCCAAGGTCTCCGCTCAAGGCGGTTGTTTATACTTTTTGGGAAAAAATGAAAGAATGTTTTACGCTCCACCTTCACCAAGCAACGCAGCACCGTACGCAGCTGGTGAAAGCTTCTTTTTCACCAATCATTCACTTAATAAAAATACGTAGCGGTACTAACTACCACAGGGAGGCAGACGGCACACTAGCATCCACCAACCATCGATTCGATTGGGAAATCGGATTTCAATTTATTTTCCATTTGCCCTGCTGACTACCCTTTCTGCTGCTACGCAACAATGCTCACAACTATGTGTGTGTGTGAGCAGCTCGCATGGGTCATCTAATGCGTATGCGTTCAACAACAGCAACAACAAAAAAAAACTCCGCTCGCGAGGGAAGCCAAGAAACCCCATACGAAAAGTACGTTTGCTTTCAATGACCTCGGCGTACGCCAATGTAATGGATTCTTGACTCCAGCGTCGATCGCTGGGCGCATGCATGAGTGTGTGTGTTTCTTTTTCCATTGCTTCCCTTTCCCCGTACACACTACAAACTACACTGATGTTGGTGTTGTGTGATGGGTTTTTGGGGTCGAAGCTTTTCCTCCCCCGAAGCATGCGTGCAGTTTCTTCTGGTGTAGTGTTTTTATAAATGGATTGGCCCGAGCATGCGTGTGCCAGTGTGCTGGTTTCTTTTACAATTTGGAGGGTTAGTTTAGAAAGGTAGAGTCATAAAATGTGTGCCAAATCGTTGGTTGAATCAATGATGGTAAGTCTTGAATCAGAAAATCAGAATCAGAAACTAAAGACTTCAATCAAGAAAGCGACGAACCTGATGGTTTTGTTTGAAAGAGGGTTTTGGCGCAATTTACCAAACAAATAATGTGAAAAGGGCATTTTACAAAACAGAATCTTTAAGATCCAATTGTGCATGTTTTGATTTAAAAAAAATATATGAAGAAATTCAATCATTTTTAAAAATTCAATTTTAAATTGATTTTAAAAAAATCAATGCAAAAGAAGAATACCGCAAAAAACTAATTTTCAAATTTTAATCAATTTAACTATTTTGAACTTCGTACTATTTTGCCTGCTTCATTATATACATTCTATTTCTTACTTCGAACCACATTTTGCTTCTCAAGACTACATACCTTAGCAGCACCTTTCCACCCTTCTTCTCAACGTGAACAACTCTTCTTCAAGTAATTCAGGGTGTTTTACCCTTTTTATTTAATGAATTTAACAGCCCAGATAGGTTCACTTTGCTGTGTTTAAAAGCTTTCAATGAAATTAGAAACGGCATGCAAAACACTCCAACCGGCGGGTACAATGTACTGCATAGCCTCATTGCCAAAATCAATGTCGGCGTGTGAACATTATGCTTGCGCTTGCCTCTAGCGCGTAAGACCACCTCCACCACCTGTACAGCATCTTTTCGCTCAAGACCTACTCTAAATATTCATTCTCATTCAAAACTGGCCCTCTCTCCCCTTCTTCTCTATTCGTTTTAGTGCGAATTAATCCGTCAGCGCGGTTTCGTTCGGAAGGCCTCCGACTGGCGCTGCGCCGGCATTTGCAATTTATTTCACACACACACACTCTGGAGGAGGTAGTGTAAGGGGCTACCAATGGGGAGGAGGTTTTGTTTCCGACTGTGTAATGAAATTAACGCAATCAACATCCATCCATCTCCGTGGCGGGTGTGTTTGTCTGTGCAAATGAAGAAGTAATTGCGAAGTGCGTTGCGTGTAGCAGTGCGCCCCGCACGTAGAATGGTTTGGCTTACACCTACTCTCACCCACAGCCACCCACTGCCATGTGGAACATGTGGTGAGCGAGCGAGCGGGGCGACGGAGGTCACAGACCAGAGGTCCCCCCCCCCCCGGCCACAGTCAGAAGTGGCCACGTTGCGCTTTATTAAATGCAGCGCTCCGTGTTTGTTCCATCGCCGTGACGGAAGTCAGCTGAGGCTGAGTGGCGTGGGTGCACGTGAGCTTTGCCATACGCCTCCACACGCGCCTAGTAAAGGCACATACAGACACACACACACACACAGAGACGCGTCTTTGGTGCGGGTACCTCAACCTAAAGCTGGAGGTTGTAGTGTGTATTACGAACGATGACATCATGCGATCGCGGATAGGCGAAGTCCGTGAGAAGTTGAAGGTTAATCGGCGACAACGTAACGTGGCACGTCAGTGGGGGAGAGGGTTGTTTTAGTTTACTTACGCGCCACCGATGTTGAGTAGGTAAACCGTTTTAAGGGAAGAATTCTTGGCTGTGTACGTGTGGGTTTTTTTGATCGATTTATTTAAGTGCTTTTTACCGCCCCAGAAGGATGACGTTCTTGAGTGATGTGTAGCAAAGTAAATTAGATTTTTCTGAAGCGATCTATCAAACACGGTGACTCACAAAACACCCACCGAAGAGGAGTGTACACCCAACAGACAAAAGAATTACACCATTGAGGCCGCCGAGCTAGTGAGGAGTGCTGTTAATGTTTTCCCACTTTTTATTATTAATTCGTGCACGCAAATTTAACGTGTTCTTCCCCCTCTGCGAAGCCACAGCTAGATGATCTTCACGACTTTGCTATTTCATCCCCGACACGGCTCAGGTGCTTAGACTTTATGGTATCCAATTTTCATAAAACTAGTGCCCCCTTCGACCTTGCCCCCGGGGTCGGAGGCACTTGCACTGCTTGATCACCCTTTCGGAAGGGAACTTTTGCCAGCCACGTGATCTGTCGTGTAGAATAAAAAAAAAGTTCATGGGAACAGTAAAGCCGTATGAATGGGTGTTTTGCTCGCCGTATGTGTTGATAGCAGCAGCAGCAGCTCGGCAAAAAAGAAGGTTACCTTACTATAGGCAACCCCTTTAACCAGCGCCCTCATGCACAGTTATACTTAATTTCCCATTGCATAACCTCGATATGCTTTGTGTTTCTTCCCACCCTCAATCGAGCTCGAACGATAACGATATAATATTCCTGCGGAAACACACACATACACACACACATATGAATTCTTCGGCACGCATCGGAGGAACCCGTGGTGCCGTTTTTTTCCACGCCACCAATTGGTTGGTTCCCCGCACCTAACGGGGAAAAGGTTAAGTAGAGCGAGGAAAGTGATCCCGATGCACGCCGCCGAGTGCTAGATTTGTTTGCATGTGTGTGTCTGTGTGGTGGTGATGGGAAAATTGGCAGAAAAACTCCCACCAAATCGTCACATTTGCCGTTACGATCAAAGGGAGCGAAGAAACAAACAAAACAAAAAAACTATCGACCCACCAACGTGTTGAAGATGAACGATTTTTTCACACAGCTGAATCGCTTATTGCTCCTTTGCCGTGCAGGAATAACATCCTGTTGCCGAATCGTTACTGGCAAATCACAAGTCGTGACTGTGGTTCGCAAAAAGCACCGAATCATCCCTATAAATGATCGCTTCCGGAACGCTGGTCGGCCAGGTGACGGCATGGGTCATCCCTGCGGGCGAACTGAGATAATCCTCAAATCTATCGCGGGTCTCATCCCTGATCGTGTTGATCATCTCGAGTGAAGATTTGCGGGGAATGATTGGAGAGGGATGGTATGCAAAAACAAAACCACAAAAAACACAAACCTCTCAACACCCGAAAATCAACGCCAGCTCATGTCCACACGATCATGTCCGGGATGAGTGCGTTCCGGGCAGGGAAGGTTTTGAATTATTAACGACCGTGACGGGAAACTTGTACACGCGAGAGCAATGGCATCGATCAAGGTAAAACTGTTAAAATATTAGGCTCAAACTGAAAACCATTCGGCCTTGCCAGTGATAATCAGTTGGGAGGCTATATTTAACACAGTTGGCTAGGTTTGTGATTTCGTTGCTGTCGATCTGAAACATCCTTTGAGGTTGTTTTTTATCCGGTTGGCTATGGCAATCCTATTTGTGTTTCAGTTTCAACATTCAACAGGATCTTTCAATGTCAATTTCCACGACGTCAGTGGAAATAATCACCTTAAGTATTGATTAAGGAAACAACCTAAAATGTTCTTGAGTAATTATAGTTTCAAGAGTCTTTACTAAGGTAAAACGATAGAAACAACACTCAGAAATCATTTCAGGGTTTTTACGTGATTTACATTACATTCATTCAATATTACTCAATTTGGTCAAGATATCTTGACAGAGCTAAATGCTCGAATGTTACATGTTGCAGACGTTATTTTATCATGGCTTAGTTCTTACTTTAGTAATTTATATTCTTTCCCATCAAATTTGTATAAATCGTTCATTTTATAAAAGAGAAAGAGGTAAATATTTGACAAATGCGATAAAAGTCAATATACCCATCAATATCTACGTACTTCAAAAACATAATAAAATTGAATTTTGGAAGAGCTGCTTCGAAGTAATAGTTGTTTCACTTCACTTTTATTAACAATAAAGCAGTCAATGGAACATAAAAAAATTGTTTATCGTTAAACAAGACTTTCTGTGAAATAGACGTTTGATCCTTGAGTTTTCATTCATCGATCGTGACTCAGAAAATGCAATTCAACCGCCTAGTCAGACTACTAACCTCAATATCCAAATAAGAAATGTTCCAATACAAGTTACGATTTCCTGATCGAAGGACAACGAACTATTTTAAAGCAGCTTTCATGCAATTTATTCCCCCGTGTTTCGAACACATTCAAAGCGCAAGGATTAATCAGAGTGTGTAAAAGTTTGGAAAGGAAAAACACAACTCAGATTGATCGGGTGACTTTCCCGTTTTGTTTCTTCTTCTTCTGCCAGTTAGTCTACCAGATAACCGGTCACCACCATCGGCCATCATCTGGACAGCGGCTTTGTGAGTGCCGCAAGCTGCGCAGCTCACTTACAAAAACGATACTTACTTTCCACTTTGTCGAGGTTATGCAACGCTTGTTGTCTTCGCTTGTCGCACCAAATCCAACCGAACCGAACCGGTGATCGATGAGAGGGAGCCCTGAACCGCTTGTTGCGCTTTTCTTTCGTGACGGGGGTTTTTCGCCTTGCGCCTTATGCTGCGGTGCGGCTACGGACTTTGATGAACGCAAGGGCCGTTGCTCGAGGACACGGCGACTCGAGGGAAATCCTGTTTTCGGGGTGTACGTTCCACCAGCACCACCCCTTCGGCTCTTGTCGGCTCCTTTTACGTCTCCCACCAGACACACTTACAGGGAAAAACACACGCACACCGACAAAAACACACACACTCGTTTACTTCTTATCTGTGTGATGCACTTTGCTTATTCGCTATGCTTATTCCACAAGCACCAACCATTCGAAGCACTGCAGCTTGCAACACAACACAGAACAGAGCACAGAGGAGAGATGAGCACCTCACTCACACTGCACGCACACACACCTTACACTTGCATTTCCGTTTGCTTTTGCTCTTACTGCTTTTTTGTGCACACAGGCGAAAGAGAACCCGAAAAATAAATGGGAAGACAAATATTAAATGATGAGAAATGATCATGTGCCACCCTGAAAATAACGTAGACGTGAAGAATTTATCGCCCCCAGACACTGCTGAGATAGGCTGAGATATTAAAAACCCCGAGAGAGGGACACAGAGAGACAGAGATAATGAACTGTACACGCACTGTACGAACAAAACTGTAGGGTGTGCGACAGCACCAAGGCAAACACGACAACGGGCAGCCTATCGCGAACACGATCTTTGTCAGCGCGCCGTACAAAAAGGCCGTCCGGGAGGCGAAGGGTAAAAAGGCAAACAAAACACGCAACCACACGCGGCAGAACTTGTACGACCAAACGGACGGGGCAACCTTACGCGGCTCGATTCACATATTCTTACCCGCCAGATGTTGGGGAAGTTGTGTTTTATGAGAAAACGCGCCCAAACCAGCGGGTGACGAAATTGGGAATTAATTTTAGAAACACGCCAAAACTTGATCGAGGCACTTGCTGGCTAGTGGTGTAGGGAAAAGTTTTAAACACTGCATTGTGAAAGAAGCAATCCTCCCCTGGGGCGGGCACAACAGTCAAGCTAATTTATGGTTTTTTTTCGGGCAGCAAAAAGAACCACTTTTTCGTAAGAATAAAAAAACACCTCAAAATCTTCGGTGCAAAACTCAAAAGTAGCAGATCCCCACCCGGCGGGAGGTTCGCTCACTTAGCCACTGAAAGCTGGAAAATGTTGAAACGAGAACACACACATAGTGCTGGGCCGCTGGGATCGAGGATCGCGTAGAAAAGCACACAGAGAAAACAACAACACGCAGATCGACTTACACACTCTGTACCGCTACGAGGCTACGAAACGAATAAGCGGGCTGCGCTCGATCGGGAGACTTCAACGCGACCGCAGACCGGAATACCTTGAAAATGTTGCTCTGGTATCGTTCTTAGGCACGGCTGCGGTGATGTTGGGTGAGAAAAGTATTGTAATTGAAAGTTGTCAGGTGACATTAATTTGATGTTATTGATTTGAATAATATTGAATAATATAAAATACAAGTGTAACAGTAAACGAGTGTAGTTGTAAATAATATGTAAAAGGAATAAAATAATGTTCATATAGTTTGATTTTATGAAAGGACTTTGTAGTCATTTAATTTGACAACCGTTCAATACTTAAGTTCATGTTTAATGATGTTTGTGTTGCTATTTATGTTATTTAGTTTTTAAACGTTATATTTTTGTAGAATTATATAGCAATATCTGGGTTATTTGACTTTTGACTCGATCATAGTTGACCAATAGCCACAAAGGTTTATGCTTTGGATTGGTGCATAGGCAACATATTCAATGTTTCAGTCGCTTCAGCCTTTATTTATTCAGTTCCTCCATGATATTGCATCACTTTACAATTTGTTTCATTCTTCTTCTTTATTCTTCTTTATTCTTCTTTATTTAAGTGCAGTGTGTCTGCTTTTATGGTTTAACATTATGAGAAAGAAACCTAAGCTAATACTAATCGTAGATATAAGCTAATATTCTGACGCAACAGATCTGAATCACTGAGTGAGAGAAAAAAGGTTTACAAACATTTTATAATAAAGACGAATGTGAGACAGCCAACGTAGCAAGACGATCACGAAAGAATGAAAGAAATATATTAATCATTTTTTATTCACATTTTACCACCATGATCTAAAACACACTAAGTTCAAGGAGAGAAACACCTTTAAATGAGTAAACCTCATCATACAAGAGATTAATGGGGTACCAGGAGATTCAAGTTTGGGATACATGCATTAGCGACACATTTAAACCCTAAGTAAAAACTTTCCCGGCTAATTCTAACAAAAAAAATCCTTCAACTTATAAGATCCTGAGCAATCGCCTTATTAGATGGCTCTCGTATTATGGTTTACCAATAAAGGTTGAAAAAAATAATAAGACTATGTATTATTAATAAACGTTAAAACAGTAAAAACGCATGGAAAAATCATCATGGGTATTAACATGCTCACGAGTACCCAGTAACAGAGAAAACTTGATAAACACGAATTTCTATCTGGTCTTTTGTGATCTGTCTTGTCCCGGTTTTAAACGACATTTTTCTCGAATGAAACATTCAAGATCATAAAGGCAGCAATTAAGCAGTTTTAGGCAGAAATCATAACATTATTTCAAAACAATAGAATTCTTGAAACATAACATTATTACAAAACAATAGAACAAAAGCAAGACCCAAATTGTTGGAACCTTACAACAGCAATAGGATGGTTCCAACGACCTGTCGACGTATGCGTTAGGAATTGGTGAGAGAGGAAAAGAGATGGGAAAAGAGAGAATATTGTTAAGGAAATAGGCTAAAAAGACTCGCAAGATTAGCCAGAGCGTTAATTACAAACGAACTGGCGGAATAAAAAGACATATTTTTTGGCAACAGCTAAAGTACAACCAAAAGGCTTTAA